>VYZP01018949.1:0-57917 GCA_013400635.1 Hypocryptadius cinnamomeus
TTGGCGGTGAGGTGGAGGAGCACGTGTGGAGATGACGCCTCGTGCTGGCAACAAGAACTTTGGGAAGGGCAGAGAGTCGGGAATGGGGAAAGGCACCCACGCTGTGATGGGGAGATCTGCCCAGGAGCTTTGCGATGGGAAAAACAAGAGTCACAGCCTGTGTCTGGTCCTGGTACATTACACTGAGTGTGCATGGCAAGGTTTGGGTAGTGGGGTGGCTTTTGGAAGAAGGTGCTGGAAGTTTTCCCGGATGTGATGGAGCCAATTCCAGCGGGCTCCATCCCAGGGACTCCCCCCATGGAACCGGCCGTGGTACAGTCCTGCCCCCCCGCGCCGGCTCTGCGTGGTACGGCCCAGACTGCGCCCCCCACCGGGCAGCAGTGTGCTCTCCTCCCCCCCTCGCCCGCGGCGATGGTACGCTCCACGCATGCGCAGTGCCGCGAGCGGAGCTCAGCTGGGCAGTGTTTACAGCCCGAGCGCGCCGGCCTGGGCTGAGCCGAGCGGAGCCGAACCGAGCCGAGGCCAACCGAACGGAACCGAACGGAGCCGAGGCCAACCGAAACGGGGCGAACCTAACCGAACCGAACCGAACGGAGCCGAGCCGAGCCGAACGGAGCCGAGCCATCCGTTGAGGTACCGCTTTTGTCTGAAATCACGGAATAACCTCCCCTTTCCCACTCCCGGTGCCGTGCCGGGGCAGGGACTGCCCTGGAGACCTGCCGAGGGTGAGCAGCCGCGTTTTGGTGTCTCCAGCATTGTTTGGAGCCCTCCCCGAGCGGCGCTGCTGTGCCTGGGCAGGAGCCGGGGGTTCCCCTGCTCTGCTCTGGGCGTCGTGCCGGGCGCTTGGTTCGCGTTCGGGTTTGTTTTCCTCTGAGGGGAGGATGGCGACGAGGGGATATTTCAACACGCAGAGCCGCCTTTGATGGCTCTGCTTAGCCGCCTTTGATGGCTCTGTTTTGCCACCTTTGGTGGCTCTGTTTTGCCACCTTTGGTGGCTCTGTTTTGGGCAGCGGTCCGGATTTCTGCTTCTGGACTTTGTCCCTGCTCAGATTTGGGGAAATCTCTGCTTTGCCTCAGAAGCGAGGAAAATGCAGCCGGGGGTTTGCTGCGGAGGGAGAAGGGTTTGTTTTGAAAAGTTTAATAAAAATAAACCCTACTGGGTTCTCATTTCCCACCAAGTGAAGCGAAGGTTTGGAATCACGTGAAGAGAGGAGTTTGAATGTCAGAGTTGAAGTTGTGCCTATAAAACATGCATTCTGCTGGAGTAGGTTAATATCCAGGGAAAGTGATGATTCCAGAAGTGACTGACACCTGTCACAGGTGGCTATTCCCTACTCCCATTATGAAAATGTCTCAGCCAGCTGTGTTTGTTGTTGTTTTCCACGGTGTAGAACATGGAAGAGCACTTGTTGTCCATGGAGCTGAGCTGAAACCAGGTCAGACCAGTTGTCCCAGTGGGGCTTGCGTACATCAGCAGGAATTTGTTTGGGATGCAAAGTGGAGCAGTGTTAAAGGCACAACTTCTTTCTTTAAATCTAAAAATGTAGATTTTTTTTTTTTTTTTTTTAATAGCAAAAAGAGTGGAATAATGAAGGAAGCCTAAGAACAAAAATATATAAAAGAAAGTCAAGGGAATCAAGACCCTTGGTGAAGAGAGTATTTTAATGTGGAATGTTAAATAAAAGACTAAAGATACAGGCAGCCCTGTGTTGCTAATGCAGTGAGGTTTTGGGTATATGAGAGGGAAAAAATAATTGGTAGATTAACCCACCTGAACCTTTCACCTGATGTGTTCCCACTGTGAAGTAATAAAACAGAGTCATTTTTCGTAGAGAAAATGAAGGAGTAACTGTGGAAAGGGGAGGGATGATGTTTTGTTTCAAGTGTTATTAATGGTCTTGAACTGGGTTGATGTGTTTGAGACATGAATGGATTAAGAACTGGCTCGAGTTCCCTGCCTAAGTATATCCTGTTTTGTGTGCCTCTGCAGGTAATCAGAACGATGTGTTATTTGAACAACTGTGAAATCTCCTTGGAGCCCTGTAGCTTTGCTTTGTTTTCTCAGAAAATGAAAGTTTATGATTTGCTGTGGCTGAATGTAACAAATAAACCCCAACAATTTCGCTGTAGGCAGGTCTTCTGATCCCAGGAATGAACTCCAAAGCTGCTGCTTCATGGTTATTACTGTGAGCAGGGAAAGGCATTGTAACCAAACACATCTTAAATCATGTTGTGCTTTCTGGAAAGGGTTTTTTTTCCCCTTAATATATGAGAAGGGAAGAAGAAGCCAGGTTAATTTTGAGTGGTTTTGTTCCTGTGTACATTTTCCTTTAAAACCTGTAGGCTGCACTGGGAATTCTCTCTGGAGCTGCTGTCTGTGTCATTAAGTGCTTTACTAATGGTGGTGGCTCGGGCTCGGGAGATGAGCTGTGTGAAAGTGCATTTGCTAAAGTGCATTTACCAAAGTAAGCAAGGTTGACAGGTCAGAGTTTTGTTGGGTTTTTTGAACCTCTGTGCAGTCAACATCCTGATACACGTACAAAGGAAATGCATTTTGAGATTTTTCTGGATTTTTTGCCTATGTCTTAGTCTCATCAGGTGCTGTTAGAGGTGGAAAGTTTGTGTGTGACAGGAGCTCTGACAGACAGCCCAAACTTGCCGTGTTGTTTGGGCTTGCAGTGAAAAATGACCCCTAAGCGCAGGAGCTGGAATAATCCTTTCTATAAAAGGGTTCAGTGCAAAAGCTGATGTGCTGGTACAATGGTGGGAGGGTTTGAAGACAGGCCTTGCACATTGGAATTGCCTATTGTGATTTTTTTTTTTCCCCCCACTAGTGTCAGGTACTGGATGCCAGATCTGCTGCATTTTGTTTTCCATTGTTGGGATGGGGACGGGAGCGCTGGGGTGAGTTTTTTCTGGCCCTTGGAGTAGGTAAAGATCTCTCTCAAAGCACTCCATGTACAGCAGCATAAATTAGTGTTGGAGTGCATGTTCTGTACCTCACCTTGCTTTGTTGTCATTTCCCTTTCAGTGTTTATAGGAGGCTGCTGAAGATGGGAGGCGCGGTGAGCGCGGGAGAAGATAACGATGAATTAATTGATAACCTGAAGGAGGCCCAGTACATCAGGACAGAGCTGGTGGAACAGGCATTCCGAGCCATTGATCGGGCAGATTACTACCTGGAGGAGTTCAAAGACAATGCCTACAAGGATTTGGCGTGGAAGCATGGAAATATTCATCTCTCAGCACCGTGCATTTACTCAGAGGTGATGGAAGCTTTGGACCTGCAACCAGGGCTGTCGTTTCTGAACCTTGGCAGTGGCACTGGTTATCTGAGTTCCATGGTTGGACTCATCCTGGGTAAATACCTCTTCAGTCACGTTAACTGGTTGTGTTAGAGCTTTAAAAACAGGTTTTGAAATGGGGGATGAGGTATTCCTCCACTAATGGAGCTAAAAAGGTAGCTGGGAAAGTAAAGAATGCATTAATCCAGCTCGGCAATTTATCAGGATTCTCACAGCCTTTTCTGGAACTGGATGGGATCCAGATTTCTGTGGCAGATCAGAACAGACAGCAATGTAGTTCCAAAGGTGGCTGTAGTGGATTCCTGCAGGTCTGGACACAAGCCTGGATTTGTTTCCCCTTAAGCAAGACCCCAGGTCAGGATCAGGAGTAGAGAGTTGTAACTGGGACTAAGCAAGTCCACAAAAAGCTGTGACTGCTCTGTGCCTGGTTTGTGTTCACAGCCCTGTCTGGACTGAGAAATGCTTGACATCCACTTTTGACTCTTAACTCTACAACACACAGATGGGAATATTCTCTGGAAGACACTTCAGTGCAGCAGAACTGATTTTGTGACCACATCTACAATGGCACAAAGCAAATTATCCAAGTGGAATTGGACAATTTAAATTCTTCCTGCAGTGTTTCAATCAGAGTTGTGCTGCCAGGATAGATAGCAAGTAGCTATAGGGTACTTACTTGAATTTTGGGCGAGTGTCCAGAATTTTAACTGCTGGGATGTTTGTTCTCAGGTGATTTTCTCCTAGGTTTGTTGACATTACTTAGAATACCAATTTGTAACTCCAGGGCTTTTTTTCTTTTTGCAAAAGTTACCCTGTCAGTTCTGAATAAAAAGCATGAGTGCTGAACAACTTTTGTATTTTCCAGTTTGCTTTTGCTGTTAATTGAGGTACAGTGTGTGATGACTGTTCCTGATTAATTGCAGAGATTTTTAGCATAAAAATAACATAGATGTGCTAAAACATGCAGGCCATTGGGATTTTTTTCCAGGTGGTCACTTTCACAGCAATGGCATCAGTGTTTCCCTCCTATAGAGAAGTTTCCTGCATAGTTAAGAGCAAATGATTCAGAATCAGCTGTGCACAAGAGGCTCAATTGCTGCCAGAAATTGCAGGTATAGGCTTGCAGATCCCATTGTAGCAGTGAGAGAGCTGACCCCACACAAACACCAACTGTGACACTCATGGAACAATCTGCTGGAGGAAGGAACCCAAAGTGTGTTAACCCTGCTGGATTTGGTGTTGTTGCTGTTGCCATTCCCTGGTGTTCTGCACTTGCAGGTCCTTTTGGGGTGAACCACGGCGTGGAGCTTCACTCTGATGTGATCGAGTACGCGAAGCAGAAATTGGACTTTTTCATTAAAACAAGCGACAGCTTTGACAAGTAAGAATACAAAATGCCTGTTGGGATTAGTTTTGTGCTTTTGTCTTTACTCAGGGCAGTTCTTGCTCCCATGTGGCCCCTCTGGATTCAGGGTAATCTGAGGATTCAGGCTCCTTAGGCTTGCTGAGCTGCAGTGTGTGACCTTTGAAGCCTGTGTGTGTCGGGGAGTTTCAGAAATGTTTGCAGAGTTTTTAATAGCAGTGCTGATGTTGCAGGGCTTAGAGGGAGCTGAGGAAGTTTGTTTATTTTTAAATGCGCTTGCAGTCACACGTTAAAACTTGCAAGTAGCAACACTTGGTTTTCCTGTGATCTGAGAGCCTGCATAGTGATGAGATTATGAACTGGTTTTTGTAGTGGCCTAATATGTTTTATCTGAGAAGAAGGAAAAATGGCATTTTAAAATATGAAGGTAGTTTTATGATGATTAAGTTGGTACTAAAACTGCCTGGGATTTGATTTATGTTCTTCCTTAGACCCTCCATTCTGCTGCTGTCACAAGTAATAACTTCCCAGCTAGATAACCATTGCCAATAGTAACCTCAGCAATAAAAGCTGTGGCTGTCACATTTTTGGATCTGTTTCATAGTTTGTTCAAACAGAGGAGCAAAGCATCTGTGAATACCTGATATCCTCCTCTCTTGGGAGGAAGAAAATGAAAATCATGGCATGCAGGATTTTAGGCTACTCAGCCTTTTGCTGTTCCTGCTGCCCTGGGAAGCTGCTGAGGAGGGGCTTGTATTTTCGGCATGTTGGCAGAAGACTGAAAGTTTCTGGTGCTCAACAGGGGTTTTTTTCAGTCATGTTGCTGTTGTTTGAGGAGATGTTTTAAGGAAGACTTTCTTCTCTCTCCACACAAATATAGCTATGGAGCAAAAGCAAGCAGAATTCAGAAATTAACATGCCTGGAAAATTGGCTTTGCTGAGTGATGTCTGCTGGGTTGTGCTCCTGGAACAGTGTGTGCAGGAACTGTTCTCTGGCTGCTCTGAATGTCCAGCCCTCTTTGCAAACCCAGAAAGCTCCAGGAAGCATTAGGAATAAATTGGTGCTATGTTGAGCTGCCACTCAAGATACCAGCAAAAGAATGGATGTATTGAACAACTCCTGCCAAAATCAGCCCTTAAACATAAGGCTTAAAACTTAGGGAGTTTTGGAGCTTGTAAGAAAACCAGAGGCATCAGAGAATCACACATTTTTCTTTTAAACCAAGTCAGAAATACTGTAGGCAAAAAGTCTTTTTTGTGAAGGGTGCAATCATAGTTCTTTTGAAGCTGATGGCAAAACTTCCACTGGCTTCAGCACAGCTTGCTTCTCTATCATCAGGTGGTAATTCCCCACATCTGGAAACCAGTTAAAAGCTTTTGAAAATGCAAAAATAAACCCAGGTGCAGTTCTTAAAAGACTTTGACGTTTGGAAGCACAGGTCTAGTATTTGTATTTGCATTTTATAACTGAGTCAGCATCAGATGACTAAAAATAGCTCTTTCTGAAGAGTCACCTGCAGCTCAAGTACGAAATTATGCATCCTTTTTCTTTGGAGATTTTAATCCATGAATTCTGACCTCATTTTTCTGTGGTTTTGAGACTTCTAGCTGTAGTCTATTACAATAATGTCTAGAATAGATGGGCTTTGGAGGAGAAATCCTGTAGAACTGTGGGTTTTTTTCAAGTGTTTTCCATAGTTCAATTTTTCCAGAATTATGAAAATAATTTATTTTGATAAATCGTTATATTCTTGTCTAATACAAGTCTTTTTCACTTTCAGGTTTGAATTTTGTGAGCCATCCTTTGTCATTGGCAATTGTTTAGAGATTTCTCCAGACTGCACTCAGTATGACCGTGTTTACTGTGGTGCTGGAGTCCAGAAGGAGCACGAAGACTACATGAAGAACCTGTTGAAAGTTGGGGGAATTCTTGTCATGCCTCTAGAAGAGAAGGTTGAGTGCCTTTTTGCTCATATTTCAGTTATTCTTAATTCTCATCTTGGTTTAGCCAGTAGCTGTTCCTTTATCTTGCCCTTGTAGCAGGCTGAAGAAAGAATTAAGTACACTGGTTTTCACTATGGCTGAAAACTGAACTCTGCACATCTCTAATATTTAAGAAATTTGTAGTTTTGCAGTCATCCATATATTACAATCTGTTGTTAATTGCAATTTTACTTCCACACTGCAGAAAATATGAGCAAAGCTTTGTTTAATTATATAATTTAGTATTGTGCTTAGTTGAAAAACACAACTTTTTGCCCCCTGACTGGCTCTTGAAAGAGTGTGCAGGATGTCTATTTAGAAGTGTCAGTGGATTCTTTTAGTAAAAAGTGGGTCAAGTGCCTGACCTTTTACCACTGTCAGGGAACGTGAGAGGAGCAGGGTGCAGGGTTTCTTCCCAGTAAGAGGCTGTGCAGTGGGTTGGGGTAGGAGATTTGATCTGTGACCTTTTCAGGAGTGAGTGCTCGTGGTGACTCAGGAGTTTTCCCAGAGGTCAGACACAGCTGCTCTGGTCCAGCCTGGAGGAAGATCTGGGCAAGCAGAGTGACCCAAATTACCAGTGCCCATGCTCTGTTGCAGTGGATGAAGTTACTTGGAGCTAGTCCTGCAAGGAGTTCCCAATTTTTTTTGAAAAAAAACAATGTTGTTTCTCATCACCTTTTACTGTGCAGCTTCCAGTACTTCAACTTGCCCAGGCAGAAAAGTCATTTGTTCATTTTTTTGTTCAAAAATCTCACTTTAGTTCCCACAATGGACAATAATCTTTTTGTTTTGCTTCAGTTGACTAAGATAACTCGGACTGGTCCTTCTGCCTGGGAGACCAAGAAGATTCTTGCTGTTTCCTTTGCTCCTTTGATTCAGCCAAACCACACAGATTCAGGAAAATCAAGGCTCGTTCACTTGCGTGAGTACAGACATTCCTGAGCTGGGGGAGTTCCTTCTGCTGCTTGGCTGTGAGCTGTAACATCCCTGGGAATCCTTTCCAGGAAAATTGCTCCACGTCCTTCCTTTTTTTGAACAGTTGTCTGTCTTGTGGAAGCATTGGAGTTCAATGAAATAGATTCTAAATCACAGACTCGCAGAATGGCCTGGGTTGGAAGGGACCTTAAAGATCATCTGATTCCAATATTCCTGCTGTGGGCAGGGACCCCTTCCACTGGGCCATCATTCTAAACACAAGTGATTTCTTGTGAAGTTGCACCTGAACTTTGCAGGGTATTTTATCCTTGTTTTTTGCACATTCTGTTCCAGTCCTGAATGATTGAAGCCTGTCATGGTGCTGAGGCACTGTGCCACAAGGAGAGGAAAATAAACAAGCACTCCCTGTGAACAAATGTTGTATCTACTCAAAGAGTCTCACCCCAGCAATCCAGAATTATCCTGAACCTGGAATGCTTGAGGGATACAAGTTGTGCAGTTCTTGGTTAGCTGTTTGAAATGCAGGTCGTATCAGTGGCCCCAATCTTTAGATTAAGACTTCAGTGTCAAGAGGCCTCTTAAGAACACATGAAGACAGAGGTGCTTTCATAAAGAGATTAGTCAGGCTTTGGCCTTAACCTGGAAAGGTGTCTGCATGACAGAGAGGAGCTCAGGAAACAGTCCACAGCATGATAGAAAGTGCCTGTTTCAGCATGTTCTCACTTTGTAGTGAGACCTGCCCATAAATTCTATGTAGTTATTTTCTTCTTTTTTCATTCAGGTCCCAGGAAAGCTCACTTGATGGCAGAGGACGGGGGACTTTTTGTGTTAGTTTTAATTCATTTTAGTTCATGGATCTGTGTGCATCTATACATTTTTTAAATTTTTAGCTGCATTTCTAAGCTGGCAGCAAATAAGTGCAGAAGACAGAATAGTCTTCCAAGCCATTAATGTGGGAGGCATTTTAATACAGTAACTTAGTGTAATGTTGCTATAATTATTTCTACAAAATGGTTTCCAGCCTGTCTTCACCCACTAAGTCTGAAGCAGTTTTTGAAGAGCATAAATAGTACTTGTGTTTTGTAAGTGCAGAACTTGGCAAAGCTGAAGGAGCTGTACAATAGAAAAGTCATTTTATGGAAGAATTAAACAGACTTCAGGTCTAGTTATCTACCACAGGAAAATACCTGATTCTAAGCCATGAAACAATCACAGCTCCCATCACTAAGTCTGCATTCATACAATCTTTAAGATGTGCATCCTGGAATAATTGAGAACTTGAAATCAAGGCAGGAATTTTTTTAATGAGAGAAACGCACAATTAAATTTCATTTGGAAAGTTGCAACACAGTTTATCCGAGTTGACAGGAGCTGAATAGAGCTGTTTGTGTAATCCCAGCAGGGAATCCAAATGGCCTGATTTAATCTGAGCAAACAGAACTTTTCCTGGGAGTACCTCTGGGGGAAGTTTCTCCGTCTGTGCTCACAGGTTTCGTTCGCTTGCAGCCCCCGTGGCCGTTCGCAGCCTGCAGGACCTGGCTCGCATCGCCATCCGAGGCACCCTGAAGAAACTCATCCATGAGGAGGCTCTGAGTGGAGCTGGGAACGGCCTGAGGAGCCCGCCCAGGTTCAAGCGGAGGCGGCTGCGGCGCCGGCGCATGGAAACCATCGTGTTCCTGGACAAGGAGGTGTTCGCCAGCCGCATCTCCAGCCCCTCGGACGACAACAACAACAGCGAGGACATGGAGGAGGAGAGGCTGGAGGAGGAGGAATCCAAACCCTCTGAACTAAAGCCAGAGCCTCCTGTAAACTTTTTGAGAGAAAAGGTCTTGAGCCTGCCGTTGCCTGATCCCTTGAAGTATTACTTGCTTTATTACAGGGAAAAGTAGTTTTTCTTCTTTTAGAAAGTGGGAAGTAGGCAGAGAATAAAGTATTCCTTAGGCTTGACAAACATGTCCCACTTGCTTGCCTGCCAATGTGACACCCGAGGCAGTAGGCTGGCTGGGGAATGTGGCTGCTGTAAACTTCGACATATAGCTTTTTTGAGTTCTTTCTTTCTTCTCAGTTGTGTGCTATAGTTTTATTCTACAGCAGGGATTCCTTAGGAAGCAGGTTGGTGAAGTGCTCAGCTGCTTATGGAAAGGAGGATTTAATTCCCTCGAAAAGAACTGCAGGAGATATTCCTAAAAATCTCATGGCTGCTCTACCGAATATCAGTTGGGAAAAACTCCTGAGCAGCTCCCCAAAGACCTTTCCTGTCTGTGTTCTCTCCCACTAAACCTGCCATGTATTTGCCATGGTGTGTGTTTAATGGAGGATGGAGATAATTAGTTAAAACCTGACCTGGCAAATCATGTTTCTTCCAGTAATCTGAAAAGCACAACTTTTACAGAAAGGAAAGAATTTTTGGCATTACCCTTGTGGCATCCAGGTTTTGAATGAGAAGGAAAGCATCAGTTCCCCTTTTCCTGTAAATTATATATAATTTTTCAGTAAAAAGTGTTTTACAAAATACTGGGTTTTTTGATGGAAAACCCCTGTTCTAGAGAACGAGTTGTTAGGATTCTGTGGTTCTTTCAAAGCTATGGAGGCAAGTGAGGAATTGCAAAGCTGTTTAACTTTGACAGGATGCAAGGTAGTCAGGGTTGGGACTGCTGTCTCTGAAAATGTTTACAGAGTAATTCTGAGTGGGGAAAAGGGTAGAGAAGAGCTGCAGAACAGTGAGTTTGTGCAAGCTGAAAGCAGTATCTGTGGGTTTTGCTGTCATGTGAGATAACTCAGATCATCTGGGCTGGGCAGAGTGAGGTGCAGAGCACCAGCCTGAGCAGTAAATCAGCCAAACAGAGTTTTGTGGGGGTTCTGCAGAACCTGAGAGTAGCCTAGAGATCCAAACTGATGCAGTTCTGAGGTGTTCCTCTGTGTGTGCCCCTGCTGTGGCAAGGTGGCCAGAATACATGAACAATACTTGTTCCCAAGTGTTCCACAGTGGAGTGGAGCTGCTCAGCTGGGTAGGTGATTTTATTCCTGCAGCAATGAAGCAGAAATTTTAACAGGTTCGTATGGAAAGACTTGTCACTCTGCACTTCTGTGGATGTGAGCTGTAATTTTTATTTCCAAAACTCTCTGTCATGGTGATGGAAGGGGATGCCATGGAATCACAGGGTCACAGAATGGTTTGGGTTGGAAGGGACCTTAAAGACCATCTTGTTCCAGCCCCCTGCCATGTACAGGGGCACCTTCCACTAGGCCAGGTTGCTCCCAGCCCCATCCAGCCTGGCCTTGGGCAGTTCCAGGAATGGGGAGTCCACAATGTCTGTGGATGATAAAATACTGTGTTTAGAAGAGGTTTACTTGGTTCAGCCTGTTTGGGAAATGAACCTGAACTGGTAAAGGCTGGAAAGAAAGCCTGGAGTTTGTGTTGATGTGAAATAGTCCTGAAGCTGGGGGGAACGAAAAGCTCTCTCTCAGCAGGTAATGAATTTGTGTTAAGGCATTGCCCCATCAGAAGCACTTAAGTTGGTATCACTTCGGTATCTTTTGGTTTTTTTTAATGTGTGCTGTCTCCTCATTTTCTGAGGAGGAACGAGTGAAGACTGTATTGCCAAATGGTCCTGAGTTGCACAACTTGCTTCATGAAAAATAGTTTCAAAGTTCTGTGTGGCTTTGAAAATAAATTAATAACATGTATGACTAAGCCTGAAGTGGAGAACTTTTCCTTGCTTAACAGGATTTTTGTGTCTCTTTGGGAATGTTGTCTGATAATCCTGTATCATGTGGCTGCTGGCATGTAGCACAGTCATAAGCTGGGTTTTGCCTCTGGTTTCCTGTCTCCACTTCTGGTCTCCATGGTACCCCAAGTTATCTCGCTCCCTTGGATTTTGATTTCTTTATTTGCAGTGGGGCAGTTCTGTGGCCACTGAGCTGATGTTTCCTCTAAAGGTGCACGTCCCCATCACTGGGTTCTGGCAACTCCCATGAACTTCTTTCTACAAATGCAAGTCCTGAATGTGGTGGTAAATAGAGGATTAATAGAATCTGTGTGTAATTATTCTCAGTGCTTCCCTGCAGGCTGTGGCCTGTTATTTGTTGGAAAAGTCTCTTTAATGGGTGTCATGCCAGGTATGTGCCTTTCTGGATTGTGGCACAATTTCCACGCCCCTCCATCGTCCAGGGTGCCTCCTGCTTTTGGCTACCAGGTCATCCTTCAGTTTAATCACAACACTTTTAAAGAAGTCCCTTTAAAAATGATATTAAACTTCAGGTTCCTGTTAGTAAGCCTTGCAGAGATTCTGTTACAGCTGACCAGTTGAGGGAGGATTGTCTTTCATTTATCCCTTGTTTGGTTTTTGTCCCCATCCCAGCCCCAGTTGTAAAAGGTATTTTATCAAATTTTTCACCAGATTTGCCTTTTTTTTATTACATTTGCTAGATTTTTGTAGCTTTCTATAAGATGCATAAATACTGCTATTTTTTCCTGGATAAGGTTGAATAAATAAATAAATAAAAATATATATATATATACAGGAAATATATGTTCTAGGTTGTCAAATTGTCCTCTTGTCCAAAAAACCCCCCCAGATCTAAACAGATAGTAGAAATTCTATGTATAATATAGCTGTGAAATAGTATTGCTTATAGCCTGTAAATAAAGGGGAATTGTAGATACATTTTCCCTGTGCACAAGCACTTGCACTGTAGTTTTGTAGGCATTTCTAGCAGAAGGATGGAGGCAGATCTGGGTTTTTATGGATCTGTGAGCTGTCCAGGAATTGTACCTGCTTTGTTTCCTTTTGTTTCCCTCTCAGTAGTTGTCACTTTTTTTTGTATGTGTCTCCTTTTAGGTTTCAGTCCTGCAGCAAATTTGCAAAGAGAGCTGAACTTCAAGCTGCTTTAGTCATGAGTGTGTAAGCTGAAAAATCTGTATAGAAACTAGGGTTCAGTTGGCCTGAGGCATGCAGAAGTGTTACGCAATTTCAACTTCATTAAGTGTTTCTGTATCAATAAATTCAGTAAAGACTTTTTAGCCTTCTTAACATGGCTTTGCATTATGTTGTGATTAGAACACTTTGTAGGTGAGTAATTATTTCCAGAATTGGAGGTAAAGACACAAAAACAGCAGAAAAAATGCTTAACAATATGGTGCAGGTGTATAGTTTTAGATAACTCCTCAGAATGTGTTCTCTCAAACCTGCCCAGATGATGAGTTCCAAACCTTGAAGTAATGCAGCTGTGCAGGATGAATTTTGGGATCAGCACGCACAGCACTGATGTAGATTTTGTGTGTCAGAGTGGTTACAGAGTGGACTTAGTTCCCTGGCTGTTTGACCTGTAAATAACAGATATCAAAAGGTGATTTCATCCATTTCTGTACTTCAAGGAGTTGCCTGAACCAAACATGTCAGGAGTTTGTTCTGTGCATTCTGAACTGCAGCTCCCCTCTTGTCCCCTGGGCTCTGTCTGAGTGTTTAATTAATGTGGATTTTTAAGAGCGGGTGTTCAAGGCTTTCATTTCTCCAGTATTGAGAACAATATTTTGGTTTCAGCTGTGCTAGGAATCTGATCATAATAGCAAATACAGCTGCTGCTAATTAAATGAATCTGTTAACCTTTATTCCATAGGATAATTGCCTGTCTGTGTGTTTCTTCCTGTCATCTGTGTGTATGATAAATGTCCTTTTCCCAGCTATAACAGGAGATTAGTTCAACGTTAATGTTTTCCTTCACGTGATGCGTGCTGAAAGAAAATCCTTTTCTGCTTTGCAAAGCTGTGGATGTGTCATACAAATGGTATTGAGGAAATTAAACTTGTCAGATGATGTTTATGTTCACTTCATTGTAAAAGAGAACATCACAGTTCCCTGGGGTGCAGAGGGGGCAGGTCCCCTGAGGGAAATCTTTCTGCTGAAGAAGAAGGGACAGAAGGGAGAGTTAAAAATAAAAAATACAAAGGGTGAAGGGGAAAAAAGAACCCACCTGAGGGAACCCCCCCAACTTTCTTGCTTTCTACAGGTGTGAAAAGCCTGTGTAGCAGAGGCTGGAAATGCTGGAGCATGGGACACAAGGGTTGACATCATTCCCGGTGTTTAGGAGACAAGTTTTGGTTCTTGCTCAGAGATGCACACTCCTTTTTAAATAATTTGTCATGTTGATGGAAAATAAGACAAATTAATGTGAGTGTAAGGGGCCTGGAATTGCTGGTGTTCCTTAAACCTCACCAACATCCCATTTATCATGAGGGGAGATGAGATGAGCAAGGCAGGAGAGAAGCGGTGAAGATCTGCTGCTCAGAAAATGTGTGGGTTGCAGAACTTGCCTTGCATTGAAAGGATTCCCCATGCTCTGTTAACTCTGCTGGCTTGGCTCAAGATCCCATTCCTACAAAGCAGTGGGCAAGTGCCCCTTACTCCATCCCAAAGCTGCTCCCCCACAGCACAGCTGGACTTGAAATGCAATTCCACAGACAGGACTCATCCCACAGAAATGGGACTGAGCCCTGGCCCAGCTCTCCTCTTTACAATACAAATAAAAAGGGATTTTGTTGGTTTAGAACTCGGAGTTTATGCACCACAGGGGCAGAAAGCAAAGCCTCGTATTTGCAAAGTGGCCAGATGTGCCAGGGGAAAGGATGGCTCCAAAATAACTTACACATGGTTTGGAGACAGCATTTTTATCTTCCCAGCTTTGCAGAACAGCTCCTACCAGCTGTGCTACCCTGTCCTAGCAGAGTCCAGTGGGCTTTGGAAGGAGTTGATGTGGGCAGCAGTGAGGCTGGAAGGACAGGGAACTTCAGTCATGAGGATCTTCACATAGCAGGCGTTGTCTGATGCACGTGGAGGATGTGCTTCTAAAGCACTCAATGCCTCTGGAATTAAAAGCTGCCCTATTCACCAGAGCAGTCTGATTTTAGCTGCCAGTTGTAAGAAGGCTGAAGATGATAATTTGGCTTTTTACAACCCGTTTTTGTGAGCAGGGTTGGCCTGGGTTGGGTTGGGTGGCCGCTAGAGGACACTCCGCCCAAAACCATGAGTTCAGTGAACTTGTTGAGATTTCCAAGTGGTGGCAGGGCAAACAAACAGCCGATTCCTTGAGGGCTAAGTGCAGAAAGCCTGCAGGATAATTCTCTTTTATAGCTGGACAAACGAATGCATGTTTTACCTTCCACGGCATGAAATTTTAGGTGAAACCCCAAACACAATGCTCTCCCCAAATGCTCAAGTGACAGAGAATCTGAACCAGGGAGGTTTAAATGTCACTCTTGTTTTCTTTACCACATTAATTATTTTGTAGTGTACAGTACAAAGCAGATGTGCAGGATGATGGGAAGCTTTCATTTGACCTGCCAGGTTATGTGGGATGGTGCTGTGTTGGAAATTCCTCAATTTAAATCCTAATGTGTGTTAATGCCTCCCTCCTGCTCAACCCATACATTTAGGATATTGTGTAGTAATAGCTTGAAACCTAAAGATAAGCTGTTTTTATTGTAGCTTCTTCATAAAGGTGATTAATTCAACTGGAAACAAATCCTGCCTTTTGCATCTCAATTTTATCTTCCAGTGGGGAGAAACAAATGGAGGACTGCATTCCCTACAGTTCAAACTCAGCTGATTTCATATTTTTTATCCCTCTTCACCCCTCAGATGTCTTCAGTTTCTCAAAAACCCTGACATTTTTCCAAATGACATCCTTGTTGAAAGAAATTATACTTGGTCACAGACCTTTGAAATGAATCAGCTTTTACTCTGTCTGAGAAACTTTACAGATTCCAGGGTGGGGTTTTGTCTTTATTTGCAGGTTGTTTATCTCTGTTAGTGATCTCCCTTTTAAAATCCCTTATCTGTTACATCCCATGCCCACTCAATGGTTGGAGGCGTATTTTTGCTTGATGTTGTAACTACATGTAATAGGAGACAGCATCTATCCTGAAAGTCTTACAGCACCATACATTTGACAGGCTGTTAGATAAATCTCTCTCTTTAGTTTGCAGACTGTGCTAGGGCAAAACAAAACAAAACAAAGACATAAAACCTTGGCCCTGGAACATTTGCATCCCAGCTCAGCCCTGGACCGCGAGGTCATTTTTTGGTTGCTGTCCATGGAGGTGCACTGTGCTTTCAGACAGATGCCTGAGGAGAAGGTGAGGAGTTAACTTGCTGTTTAAAAGAAGCAACAAGGCGAAAATAGATCCAAAGGAAGAGTTTGTATTTCAGCGCCACAATTAGAGAGGGGTGGGGACAGTGTGATCTCCAGTGATGTGCAGAATGGCAGAGAGGGTGGGCGGTTGGACTGTCAAACTGCCTTAATTTAATTGCAAACACATGCTGATGAGTCCCCTCCTCCTGGACCTCAGGGCTGGGAAACTTTTTTTGTCAGCTCCCTGCAGCTCAGAATTGAGGCAAATACGCTCCAGCAAACATCATGCTGATCAAACCTTCAGTTCTTGGAGGCTTTTTGTATTTTCTCCTCCTGCCTGGTTTCTCCTGCTCCTGCCCCAGCCGCTGCCTGTGCTTCAGGACTACAGTGAGATGCATGCATCTGATGTTGGAAACCATCCCCGAGATCCCGCCCCAGACAAACATTCTGTGAGTAACCACTTCATTTTCCTGCCTTTCTTACCTGCATGGTCTTTAGAAAGAAGGGGAAAATAAATCAAGGCCAAAGACATACTTCTTATCCTCTTTCCCCCCCACAGAATTATCAGCCTCAAGAACTGTTTTGTGCTTTTAAAACACGAACCAGAAACTGCTGCTTCTGGCATCAGTTAATTGCTAATGGACAATCAAGGGAATTGAAAAATTTAATGAGAGTAATTCCAAGCAAGCATTGGAAGACAATTTTGGGGAATCAAAGGTCAAAAATGTTAAACTGAGCTTACGGAAAGGAACACTGTGCATTTTAGAAGGCTTTGTGTATGGGTGTAGAGGAGAGAGGAAATAGAGCAGCTCAGGCTTTTGTCTCCAGTGACACAAGCACTTCCGTTATATATACAACACCATTTCAGGACTGAATTTCTAAGTACTTGTTTTCCACTTTCTGCTTGAACTGTTCAAACCAAGGCTGAGGCTTATTTAGAAAGCAACAGCTGTGGAAAATCACATATTACTAGAGAAATAAGAAGGTGAGGGAGCTGGTGGCTGAATCCATTCAAACAGCAGAGGTGGAGGAAAAGGACATTGAATTCTTGGAGACTTCTAAAGTGTTCTTACTGATAGGTGCAGAAGAGCATTTCCCTGTGATTTTAACTAATCCTAAATTTAAAGGTGGCTTTAAGATGCAGTGACACGTGACAGAATCCTTCCCTTTGTGCTACTCTTATCCGATCCCTTGTCTTGGATGACTCTTTTTTTTGTAAGTAGTTGGAAAGACTTGTCAAAAATGAATCTTCATGCTCATCCTCATAAAAATGCTGCCTGTTGCAAAACCTTTCCAACATGAGTTTGAGCAGCTTTTCCCTTTGCTTATAACAAGCTCACTTTTGTCTCAGCTGGCACATCCATACCAGCATTTCTCCCATGAACATCTCATTGATATTGCTAATGCACTTTCTCTGCTGGCAGCCAGAGAGACATGGTGTGGGCAGGATGCTGGCATTGGACTGCTGCCATCCAGGTCTGCTTTGGTGGGTGGAGACCACAGAGGTTCTTGCATTGGTGGCCCACAGGATGAGATCTACACTTGCTACAGCTGCCAAAGTTTTCTCACTGCCTGGGCTGGTGTTGGAATGATTATTTGCAATGTGACCCTGCTCAGTAGTTGCTCACTGAACAGTGCTTATGTGCTCTTACAGTGACTTGCAGCATCTGACTCTTCACACTCTTACCATCCTTTTTCTCCCCCTTATTCCCCTGCATCTTGAAATAATAAAATATTTATAATACCCTGACACTGACTTTAGCAAAGTAACTTGTTCCTCCTAGTTTAAATCTAGATTTTATTGAGGGAAAGGTTTGTTCCATTGGCTGAACTGAGGTATTTCTGAGATCATTGAAGCTTAACTCCTGTTCTCTGTTTGAAATGAGGCAACGTTTGTTGTCACAGTGAAGCCTGAGTGAGTTTCTGCTAGAGATCCTTCAAGTGCAGAGGGAGGGAAGTTTACTGTGTTGCCAACTCTTTCCCAGTTCTAGAATGGTGTGTTCCCTCTGGCAGCAGCACACTTCATTTTCTGCACCACCTTGAATGGGAAACTGGCTTTTAAAACATTAAAGAAATAGCATAGATGTGAGATTTTTATATCTCACAATATTGCAAAGGACGATGACTCTTCATGAACCAGTACTTTTTAAGGTGATTTATCCATTTTATCATCTTTTACTACTGTCTGCATAATTATAAGCAAACCACATATTGTTGATCATAGACATAAAGACATAAAGACAGATGAGCCTGGTAAGTGCTCTCTGTTGGCAGATCATGGGCCTTTGTGTGGCAAGGAAAAATCCTGACTGTCTGGCTATCTTGAAGATCTAATGTATACAAAGGCATTTCCCAGCCAGCATCCCATTTGTATCTGTTATAAATAGCATTTGAGTAATTAATTTTTTTTGAATTGTGGAAGATCAAGGAATGCTTCTTAACCAAGCCCTGACTCCTCCAGCTTTTTGGTATGTTAGCGTTTCTCCTGGGAGAACCCTTGTGTCAGACTGAACAGTTGGAATTATAGCAAGAATAGTCTTGATCACGGAGTTATTCTGAGCAGAAAATGTGGGATTGGGATATTTTCCACAGTTAATCCTTGGTGTGAACAGGGCTGAGTCTGTGACTGCAGCTCCAAACACCGATCCCAGGCTTCAGCTCGATTCCCTCGAAGAACAGCTGCAGTTTCCAGATGGAGTTTGCTTTGAAGTTGGGACTTTGGGACTTTCTGACCTCCGTAACTTCGTGCCACCCTCTCTAAGAATCCTGGAAGAGTGGGGAAGTCTCCTAGCTGGCACAGGCTGTGCTTCACCATTGGCAGATGGCCCCTGGGGCTGCAGCCAGCTGGCGGCACTTGGAGCCGCCCATCGCCTTCTCTGAGCGATGCTGGGATTGGCATGGAACCAGCCCCAGGATTGATGAGCTGTTACTGGCTCCTCTTGGGTCGCCATTTCCCTCCTCCCTTCCCAATCCCAGCTGGGTACAGCTGAGGATCTGGCCCCAAGTTTGGTTTTAGCAGTAGACTATTTATCTTTGGTAATGGAGGCTGCTCGCTTTATCCCGAGCAGAGAATGGGATGGCAGGAACGACTACACGTGTACAGATAAGCCATAAAAATTCATGGTGTAGAACTGCAAACGTATTTTGGCTGGTGTCTGTTCAATTGGAACATGATTATCCAGATGTGATCTGCTGGTTACCACTGGGATTCAGGCAGTTCTTCCAGCCAGCAGCCCAAGGAAGGGAACAGCTGTGGAACATACACTCTGAAAATTTCAATAGGTCTTTAACCTTCGCAGCCATTTGTTCTGCAGTGTGACATTTAAAACAATAAACTTTGAAACGTGTGGACATGAGTAGAAGAAATCCATGGAAAGAAGTTTCCCTCTGGCTGGCAGCTAATGGATTGCAATCCAATTATCCATGGGTTATTCTTCTTTCTGCATTATGCAGGGCACATAATGAATGAGTACTGCTGGAGAAACATAGCTGAGGGCACAGGGCAGGATCCGGGATCTGAGCACATGGCTGGCTTGAACTGAAGGTGACCCAGTTGTTCACAGACCTGGTTGCTAATTGGGCAGTGTAAGCATGGCCAGCTGGACAAGTTTTCTTTCCCTTCCTTGTTGTGCTGCTTTTGGTGCCTGCTCAGCTCCTCTCTTCCTCCTGCAGGAGGAAGGCTGGAGTAGGACAGGGTGTAGCTCTCTTAATCTATTAATAAGCACATTTTGAGAAGGAATTTTATACATTTGTTGGGGAAAGGTTTACTGAGCAAACGAGTTCTTGGAAATGCTGCTCTGTTTGTGGTCTCTGTCCTGTGCTTTGGGTTGAAGAAGGGATTACTCATTTCCTCTGTATGTGATAATCTTATATACAGCCATTAAATGCACACCCACACATACTGCATGTGCCAGGTAGAATCTCTTTCTGACTTCTTTCACTGTAGTATTTAATCCTTATTAAACCTTCTAGAGGTGACCAAGAACTTTATGTTCTATTTTTAGAAGTCTCTTCATTGGCAGGAAAATGAGGAGGGAAGGTATTTCAAATATATTTTCCTTCTAGAAACATTCCAGCATCTTTTGATGGAAGCATCCTAAGTCTTGTGGTTGTAGCTACGTTAAGTGTTTAAAATCCTGCTTTTACTGAACTTCCCAGTGCTTCAGCATCTGGTTCCCACTTGAGTATTTGTATTTTTGTTGCCTTCACCACATCCCTCTCCCTGTAGGGACACCAGGACTCTTTCCTGTTCTCTTTATGGAGAAGTCAGTATTTTTTGGTGAAAGAATGTGTGTGTATTCTGGGTAAAAACTTTAATGATCAGGCTCTAAAAAAGTGGAAGACTGACACTTAAGCTACATGAGACTCAATATTAAAGTGTCTATTTTACTTCCTCTGAATCAGAGTCAGAACACACTTCAGGAGGAGAGAAAGTTTTCTTCCTTTGATGTATCTTGGATAAATGGTGCAAAGGAATGATGCATTAGGTTGAGAGTCATGCTGCCATGAATGCCCAAGAAGACTCAGCTGCTTTGGGTAGAATCAGACCCTACTCTTTATCCCACTGCTAATAAATAATAGCTCAAATTATCTAACATTGATGAATTCAGCATCTTTTTATATAATCTTCCTACTTGAATACACGTTCAGGACCAAAACTATGTTTTAGAGGTATTCTTGTCCCTACCCTTTCTGGAAAGAGCTAAAGGGATGCCAGGTGGTATTTGAAATGATCCCACCCACCAGGAATGAGGCACCAGCAGATCCCTCCTGCCCTGGGACTGCCTTCCAGGCATAGCATTCCCAGCAGTTTACACGGACAGAAAAAGTGAGATCAAACCAGCTTGGTACACTGGCTGCTGGATTATGGTCAAGTTCCTGTCCCAGCTGACGCTTTTGAAAACCTGACTCCTGTTTGTGGGAGCTGGAATCTTAAAAAACTGGGTTCAGGAATGCCTGTGGTAATTTTCTTAATTAAAATCTAGTGTTCCTGTATCTTCAAAATAAGTGGTGTGGCAGTGCAGCAGGGAACCACAGCCTGTTCTGCAGAGTGAGGCTCCCTGCAGCTGCTCGCTCTCCACTGTTTCAACCATGATCCCATCATTTCATTTCCTTGTATCTCCATGCTCAACAAATTTTCCTTCCCCTTCACTCTTTGAACAGTCACATCTCGATGTCTTAAGCTGGTAAGGCCCAAAATAGCCAGGACTTGGAAAATCCCCAGCCCTGAGCCTCCCCATGGTCTCCCCATGTGCCTCGCAGGGCTGGCAGGGCTCAGCTGTCCATGTAAGGGGTTCTGGGATGAAGGCTGTCATTTATTAAAGCCATTTGGGGACTTTTGTGGGACAGGGACATTCCTGAGTTGGGGAGCTGATGACAGTGAGTCTGGAAGACTTCATTTCCATCTCAGCAAGGCAGTTTTCCCTTCCTGCCAGGACTGGAATGGTTTGGCAGCACTGGGGAACCTGCAGAGCTGACTCTGCTGTTGTGCAGATAAATGTGAGGAACGAGCATCTTTCTGATAAATGTCCTGGCTCTTCTTGTGTGTTGGAAACTTGTCTTATAGGATATTTTTATAGGATGTCTTTCACGCCCTCCCTCCCTCTGGAAACACTGGGAGGAACTTCAACATCTTATCTCTGTAAAAGCACCTTTACTCTCTGTGTCATTGCTGGTAGTGATTATGTGGCTGCCACTTTCCAACCAGTTCTGGGCAGAGCCCTCAGCGTCACTGCTGTGCACAGCATTGGGAGCACAAAGGATTCTTCAGTGACACAAACCCAGTAATTTCCACAGAACTGCAGTAAAATGCCTTTTGTAGCTAATTATCTGCTTAGTTAACATAGTAATACATGAGTCTCTGAAAGCCTAAATAGATTAAACAGAAGTGGAAGTTTCTTGTAAAAGCCATTGATTGCTTTATGTGCTAATCACTGGTAATTATTTAACAGAAGGCTTGCAGGGATGATTGTCCTGATAGCAGCTGAGAGGCTCAGACAGTGTAATTCTGTAAAGATCCATTTCCCCATTCATGTGCAAATTCTGTCATTCTTTGTAGTCTCTGTCAATAATTCCCAAATTCAGAAAAGGTGACTGATTTCTACAGCACATCCTGGATTATCCACATATTCCAGGTCACTTTCCTGTCAGAGCATGAGGGCTTGGTGAGATTTTAAGCTGAACCAGTCAAACTGGTGTTGTCCAGAAGGATCTGTGTTGGGTGATGCTGCTGTCCCAGGCCTCCACTCTGTGTGAAGGCAGAAGAGGATCCAGAATCCTTTAGCAGCAGCTGTTCTTTGTGGGAAGATCATTTGTAATCCCAGATTGCCATCCTTGAAATCATGGGGGAGAGTTAAACCACGAGGGATTATTTTTCCCCCCATTTTTCAAATTCCCAGGTGGAAAGAAGCGGGCAGGAGGGAGGGAGCCCAGCTGCTGTGGCATGGGGCAGCTGGGAGCAGCTGCCCTGGGAGGGGCTCCTGTAAAAACCACATTTGTTCCTGAACAGAAACGTGGATTTCCAGAGTGAGTGCCCTGGGAATAGAGAGGAACAAGTGTTTCTGTGTGAGAGGAGACAAACTCTGTGGGGAATGTTCTCAATCAAACAGATGCAAACCAGGGATTCCCAGGCAGCCCTGCCCTGCTGGCGATGCTTCAGGCTAAGGCAAGGTCTGCAGTGAAAACGCCAAGGATGAGCCAAGTATTGGGGTTTTTATATGGTAAAGAGGGATATGTAGGTTCCTCTGCATGCCCAGGGACATTCTTTGCTGTGCAGGGACATCAACACTGGTACCTTTTAATTCTGTCCAGGGTGCAGGGAGCAGAATAGCCTGGTCCATGCTCCAGGGCAGGATCCACCTACCTAAACCATGTGTGGCTAATGCCTGTCTCACCTGAAGTGCACTGGGTGTTTTATGAGCCTTGCTAATTGAGATATTTTTAAAAAACCCTGAATCTGCAGTTTCAGTCAGTGACTATTTGCCCTTTCTATTTGTAGCAATTTCCTGTCATAGTTATTTTATCTATGGTTAAATAAGCAATTTCAATTCTTTTCATTGTCATGTTTTCTCGACTTCATATCATTCCCATTGCTTTATTTTGGATTCTCTCCAGTTATTTCACATCATTCCTTGCAATGAAGTGCTCAGAGAAGGGTTGCAGTGTTTCTGTTCCATTTTTGTCTGTGGGGAAAGCTGTTGCCCTTGTGGTGGAGAGCAAACCAAAAAGAACTTTCCAAAGCACTGAAAGATAGCTGGGGTCCAGAGAATCATCTAAAGGCCTTACCTGGAACAGAAAACACAAGAAAAATTAAAATATTTCATTAAAATAATGACCTAAGCTTTATTACATGCTCCTTGGGGGTGGTATAATTTAAAAAGAACTCTAGTTCTGTGTAAAGGACTGCAGTTGTCCTCATTCATTAAAACACTCAGAGCTTTTTGTCCCTACCTGCAGCCCGTGACCCGAAGTTGGATTTTACACTGCACTGCCTGCTGCCTTCCCCGAGCATGGCCAGCCCCAGCCCTGACCCCTGTGTGCTCCTCCCGTGTATTTGTAATGTTCCTATCACCTGCAGCCAGCCGCCTGCACTAATTACAGGGCCCTTTACAACCCCCCCGGGCAGCAGAGTTGGTGTTTGTGCAGTGCAGGCCATAAATCAAGTTTGCATTTCTTCACCTTTTTTCCTGTTCTGGTGTTTCCTCGTTTCCTTTTAACGAGGCCGTGGAGAAGAGGCAGCACGCTGTGCTGTCACTGCTGCCAGGGTTTAATTGTGTTTGGCTTTGTGGTGGCAGCTATTGCCTGGAAAAATCCATAAATGTACCCTCAAATCCACATTGTCAGGGAAGAAAGATATAGAGCTCCCTCTGAGAAGAAGGGCAAGAAATGCACATCTGAAGCAATGCAAGTTAAGCCAAACACACCTGAAAATGTCAGAGGTGATCCTTTGGGGCTGCAGCTTGCAGTGGACAAACAGAGAAGGTGAATTGCAATTAGAAATATTGGGGGTTTTAAATATTCTGAAGCTGTGTTTGTTTCTGCCCTCTAATTCTTCTCTGTGTAATATTTACCACTAAGAGAGGTGAAAGATTTCTTTCTCTATTAGACTTTTGAATCCTTTGGTCAAAGTGGAAAAGTTAAAGGAAAAAACACAACAGAAAAAACGACTTCCACTGGCCCATGTGCTGTTGCATCCAGTGATAACAATGGGTTAACAAGGCAGAGATTTGATATTTCAGTATAATTTAAGTAAAACTGCCTTGCATTTTCTGCCTGAAAAGTAAGAAAATTTATTATGAATTTTTTAGCATAGAATGACTACATTTTGCAAACTGTTAAGCTAAAGAAATGTTACATTTTGGGGCAATGGTTTTTAACTGAAATAAGTCAGGTTTACATAAGATATTAGGCAGAAGTTTTTACTCTTTACAAGAGGGTGTTGAGGCCCTGGCACAGGATACCCGGAGAAGCTGTGGCTGCCCCATCCCTGGAAGTGTCCAAGGCCAGGTTGGATGGGGCTTGGAGCAACCTGGGACAGTGGAAGGTGTCCCTGCCATGGCAGAGGGGGCAGAATGAGATGAACTTTAAAGTCCCTTCCAACCCAAACCAATCTGTGATTCTATGATTCCATGATCTTAAAATAAAATCAGCTTTACTCATTGTAAAGTATATTTTACATTTACATTTACTGAGTACTTGCTCCAAGCTGTTTCAGCCCCCTTGGGTCCTCTCTGTCTGTTTGGGGTTACCTGTAATGACTGCACCTCTTTCTAATTTGAATTTTATAAATGCCACAATTCTTCTTGATGCCTGTCTCAAAACGAGTTGAATTTGCAGCTATTTGTAGAATCCTTCCTTTAAACTCTGCCTCCAAGTGGGACTTTACCACCAGAATGGGCAACTCATGCTTTTTTCCTCTTAAAGAAAATGCCCTTAAAAGGCTGCCTTAACATGAAAAAATAGCTGTGTATTCCCTAAATGCGATAGATCAAGCAGTGCAGGATTAAAAAAATCCACTTCAGTGTGTGCTTTGGACAGAAACTTGCAGCAATCCCCATTTGTCAGCTTTTGTGATTTGTTATAATACACTGGGCCACGCAAGGTGCCAGACCAATGCACGTTCCCTATAGATGTGTTTATCCTTGGTTAACCAGGTTAAACCACTTAGCTCTTATTTCATTATCCCATTAGCAATCCAAACCCCATGGTTTTGGGTTCCAAGCTGATGTAGTTCCATGGGCAGCCCTTGAAATTTGCCAGAATCCCCTGGACTCCAGTAATTCTAATTGCAGTTGGCACAGATCTGAAATGCAGGCAGAGATAAGCTGTTGTAAGTCTTGGAGCATTGCAGAGCAAAATGGGAAATTCTTATTGTATGAGGTTATTTGAGCAGATTTAACCATTGTAGGGCAAAGATAATTTTAGTAGGGAGCTAAATTATGGGTCCACGTGATGATGTGTGTTCCTCTACAAATCAGGATGAGATGCAAGAGTAATTGCATGTGTACTTGGGGTGTTTTGCTGCAGACTCTTTTCTGGTGCTCATGGGAATGATCCCTTGAGTCCTTTTAGTGTCTGGTTTTCTGTGGAATTAGAGTAAAGAATTTTATCACTATGAGCTTGTCCCAGCTTTTGCCTGACTTTGCAGACAAGAGCAGACCCCAACCATTGTCCCCACTCCTTCTCCACTCCCTTCCCTGGTCTAATGACTTGTTTATATCCTCTGCTTTTAGAGATTTACGCTTCAACCACATCAAGGAAATACAACCTGGAGCCTTCAGAAGACTGAAGAACCTCAACACACTGTAAGTTGCACTCCAAGGATATCCATTTATTGCTTGTGTTAGTACTGTCCCCTAAAATGGCTTAAAGGTGGCCTTGGGCTTTTATTTATTTCAGCCAAGTTGTGCATATCCAGGCAAAGTTTTAAAATTCCCTCTGTTCCACCCTGTGCCACATTTCTTTTTTTAAAAAATGTGGTGCTTAATAATTTTCATTTTTCACAATTAACCTCTCTGTTTAAAAATAAAATATGATGAGCTCTAGCACTGACTGAAGATGTTTGAGCAGGTATGGCCTTAGGGTGACCCATAAAAGAAGTTCTCACCTGGGATCAAGGCAGTGGAGGGGTGGATTAAAATCATCTTCCTTTCCATGGTCTTCTCTAACTCATGAACCACATCAGTTGCTCTGTGGGAGTTCCACTGAGCATCCTCCAAATGCCATCTTTCCCCATGCCTTGCCCTAGAAGAGGTGCCTACACCTACCCTAGTCCAGGTAGGAATGGGGCTAGGAGGCTGCCCCTCCAGCCTTGTATCACACTCACATCCCTGCACACACTGCTGCACTAACCAGCTTCTCACTCTTCCCAAGGGAAATCCTGGGATTCTCTGCTCCTTCTGGCTGCTGCAGGGCTGAGGGCTTGGAGACAGATCTGTGTGCATCTGCACCCTGTAGCCCAGGAGCTGCAAACACAGCAGCTCCCAAATCACAACCAGGAGCTGTGTCAGCACAGCACTGTGCTGGATGCAGTTGGGCTGTCGAGACTCAGATCTAATTACTTGAGCTGTGACATGGTGCTAACAGCCATAGGATTTCCAGGTCCAAGCTGAAATTCCTCAGTGAGGCAAAGCAGCTCCTTTGGGAACCTGACAGATGTTCATACATTCATGATCCCAAATGGTAACAGAAATTCAGGTTGTTTTTCTCTCTGGCCTTGAGCGATCTGAAGTCCCTGATCCTGTGAAGGTGGCAGAGCTGAAGGAAGGCAAACCTGGCCAGTAAGGCATTCAGTCAACACTAAGCAGTTGTAGGAAAAGTGGGATTACAGCAGGACTTTATTATTGAGACCTGCTGAGGTGTTATCTTTGAAAAATCAGCATTTTCCAAAGATCCTTCCACTCTGTGTGTGGGGCTGAGTGGCCAAGCCATGAGTGCAGGATGCTCCAGGGTACCCTGGCTGTGGCCCAGGACAGGTGGTCATCAAATGGACTGGTCAAAAACTTTATTGCCACTGCTGCTGATCATCCAGAACAGCCCAGGTTAGTCTCTCAAACAGCACTGTGTAGTACTTAGTTGCCAAAAATAATAGAGAAGAAAGGATGCTTTGGATGGATTTCTGTCATTTGAGATAGGGTCAGATACAGTGAGAAATGAGAGAACACTATCTAGAGAGATAATAGAGTCCAAATCTGTAGGGTTTTGTCTTATCACAAAGCTCTGCTGAAGCCTCTTGATCTCCAGCCCTGCCTTCCACCCCTGGAGTCTCCTGAGTGAGGAAACAAAGGGTTCCAGATGATGTCATCTCAGTGTGCTGCAGGCAGATGTTTGGCAGCAGCTCCCAGGACCACCAGGCGAGTTCCAGCAGAGCCCTGGGGAAAACGAGGAAGCTGGCAGGGCTTCACTGGGACAGAGGCTCCACCCAACCTGCTGAGCTTTGTAAGGGGTCCCAATTCCTGCCCTGCCAGCTCCTTGGACCAGGCAGGTCTCTGACCCCTGCAGGACTTTTGCTTCTGTCTTTGGACTCCTCCACTCTGTGAGGAGTAGATACAGATAGAGCCTGGCTGAGGGGGAAGGACCTGTCTCTCTCCAACACCTGTTTGTGCCACACAAAATTCTCCAGTTCTTTTTCCTTGCTGTCTCCACACTCTTCTGGACAGAGACCTCAAGGACAGCAAGTTCATGAAGAGATATTAGAGGGAATAGGCAGGAAGGCACCCCTGGCATCCCTGAGCTCATGATTTGGGATGCCAGGGCAGTAAGAACAGCGTGTTTTCACAGATGGTGGGCAGACACTCCTGCTTTCCCTAAAGAGTGTCCTATGGCCATTGTCAGAGCTGGAATACTGGACCAGATGAAACACTGCTCTAACAAAATACTACATTTTTATATTTGGGTTCTGAAAACCAACCTGATTTGCCACGGAAACCTTTCCATTTAGATACTACTTCTTATGCTCAGTTGTATTTTTTGGTCTGGCCAGCAGACTGGAACACTCAGTTATTCTCACACTTGTAGTAAACTCCCATGGCTGAAGAGTTTGATAACTGACTGAGAGAACATTGGACCTCACACTCCTGAAGGAAATTTCTCTCCAGGAACTTTGGTTTGTCTGATTCCCACATCAAAACTGACAAGAGCTGAAGAATTTGCTGGTGTTTCTTAGATGGTAAATTTTGCCTGAGGACTTAGATAGCTTTTCAAGTGATAAAGAGAATAAATCCTTTAAAATCCTTGACAGACTTTCTGGGAAAATTTGTACAGAAGATTTGAAATGAGAGGTTAGAATAGCTCAGGTTCCACATGGAGAGCTCTGAGCTTGCAGCTTTCTGCCATTGAATTTAAATAAATCTTCCGCAAGCAAATAAATGGTTTTTAAAGATCTTTTCCCACTAATGGCAGAGGAAGAGCAACAGATTTTGGTGAAGCTTCTGTTCTCTATCTCCTTTAGGGCAGGGTGGCTGTTCTGTGTCCAAGTTTGACAGTTTATAAACCACCCTGAAAAGGAAACCTTTGTAGCCTGTGTTGGATGCAGGGAAACGGGTAGAGAGCCTGACAGGAGAGGAGCCTGTGTGGATGTCCAGTGGGGCTGTTCAACAGCTCAGACCCTCCCCTGGCTCCTTTCTGCTTTCCTCTGGTGAGGGAGATTTGATAAATCACAGAGCACTACTTTAGCATCAAAAACAGGAGCCCTGTTTGTGGAAGAGACACAGCCACTGTTTGCTTCCAGCTGGGCTCCCCTGGTGCAGCACCACAGGTAATGAGCAGTTATCCCAAATCCTGCACCACTGGGAGCTTCCTGGGCCTGTGTGCAGGTGGAGAAGCTCTCTCAGGCTGAACATCTCTGAGAGCTGTAAGATTTCCTTGTCCCCTCCTATTGGCTCTGCCCTGTTCCCATCTGTGCAGATGGTGCTGGGTATTTTTAAACTCTTAATATTTCCCCTTGGTACAAAAAAACCCCAACAAAAGTAGCAGGGAGAGTGAGGTAAAACCCCTCTTGTATGCCATCCACACCCCCCCAGGTCCAGGCCAGCTGTTTTGCTGCAGTTTGCCATCACTTGCTGCATGGCTGAAGCCAACATTAGCTCAGAGCAGGCACTGGGCTGTGGGAGAGAGAGGAAACTCTGGGAGCCCATGTGAGGCACAGCCTCTCCCTGCTTTGCAGTTTTTGCTCCTTTAGGTCATTTCTGGGTGGGGATGGATGATGACACCCCTGTGATTCCCTCAGGAGCCACTGCCCTGTCAACCCCTTTGGTTCACTGCTGTATTTTCAAACCACAGTCAAAGGGTTGCTGCTCCCTGGGTCTCTCCAGCACCACCCACAGAAATGTCCAAGCCAGGGACCAAAGTTTCTTTACATCCCCAGTGTGTATTTTGGTATTCCTGAGGCAAGAGCACCCTAGAGAACAGACTCTGTGGAGACCACATTGCTTGTGCCTCTGCCTGGCCCTTTGCCCTGTCACTGCTCACATAGTATTTCTCTTTCTGCTCAGGTTTCTCTCTTTCTGAGAGCAAAACACTTCTGGTGAGCCCTGCAGCTCTGCTTGAGGTGCTGCTGGTGAAGAGTCTCAGAGTGAACAGAGCAGCAATGTGGAGTTTCTGTCTTTTACTCTCTAGTAACTCCTGAGAGAATGTGCTCCTGCCAGCAAGGAGGGGATGTCAGAGCCTGCTTGGATCTCAGAATAAAAGTTTCTCCCTTAAATATGGGAAATAACTATTCCAGATCATTCTGTCAATAAGGGGGAATGTGTGGTTGAACATAAAACTCAATTTTTCTTCCCCTCTAAATACACTACATGATGATTTCTATTAATGGTGTGAGGAAAAAAATAGCTGTTTTGTCACAATGACTGTAGCGTGTGGATTGTCAGATGAAAAGAGGAAAGAGAACATGTTTTGAGTCTGAATTCTGTCCTGTCACATCATTTAATACATTCTTCAAAACAGAAAACCACTCATTAATGGAACTTAAGCCTGTGCCTGGAAACCTAGAGAGAGGGTGGGGAAGGAGAAAGGAAAGGCAGTCAGCACATAAAACCTGGAGGAAACTGAATGTAAAATGTTCTCTTGGTGAATCTGGGCCAGATCTCATGGTGCTTAAATATCTCAAACATTCCAGAAGAGTTTGGCAGGAATAAAACCTGTGTGATTGAGTTCTCCTACTCATGTGGAGTCCAGTTCATGGGGCATGAAGGGCAATGCCCCATCCTATTGCCGGGAAATGTGCTTCTGATACTTTTAATTTAGCCTGTTTTGCTACAGGGTGTGGTTAAGATAATGAGAGTGATAATGATCTTCACAGCCTCTGCCAGAGCATTTATGGCCAGCAGATCTGGAGTCCCAGCTTTCAGCCCCCTAAGGGTAGCAGGAATTTGGGCATTTTTGCTGTGGATGGCAGCTGGGACCAATAGCCAGGCCATGCCAGGATTTTACACACTTCTCTGCCTGGGTGAATTACACGGGAGCAAAGGAGCAGACAGCTGTGCAGGAGCCATCCAAACTCTTTCGAGGAGCCAGCTGTGCTGCCTTGTCCGTGGTTTTCTCTGAAAGCAGCATTTTGGAATAAGTGGGCTATTATGGACTTCATTATCTCACTTTCGAGTCTTTTCCAGGACTTATCCCTCCATTACAATGGGGAATCCTGAGACAGGAAGCAGAGATGGCTTCTTCCATGCACTTTTTATTCTTAAATCAGGCAATGAACAAATTTTTAAGTATCAGACGATGAGATAAGAGTCCTGTGTGCTGCTTGCCATCTGAATTTCCAGGATTCATCTTATTTGGCTGGGTCAGTGATTACACTCCCTTGAACTGTACAAAATAGCCAAGACAACAAAACAGACTGGGATAATGCTTTTAAATAGCCCCAAAACACAGCCAGACAACATAATGGATTTTGAAATCCCAGTGGAGATCAGTCCTGGTCTGAACTCTGAGCATTAAAGATAACAATCAGCAAAGGGCTCCAGACCCTCCTGCTGCATGGGGCTGCTCAGGCTGTTGGTGTGGCCCTGCTCACCTGGTCACTGTCACCTGTCCCCTGGGAGGCAAATGGCCAATGCCAGGTGTGTGACAGGAGCTCACATCCATGGGAATGATGTCGGTGTGTCAGCCCGCTGTGTGCTCAGAAGTGGGGCCAAGGCTCAGATAACAGAGGAGGAGCTGCCTTGTCCTGCTCTGGCCAGAGAGGAAAGATGATGGGGTGGGAGGGAAGCACAGCTGGTGCCTGGGTTGTCTTTGTCCTGCGGGCAAATCGACAAAATCCCTCTCCCACACTGCCCTCAGGCAGTCATTTCCAGCCCTTGGGTGTTCAGTCATCAAATAAACTTTTGGGTTGATGCTCAGGGACTGTATTTCCACTCAGCATAGCTGGCTGTCAAAGCAGGATCTTGTGTTCCAAGGACTTGACATCATTTTTGCATCCTTAAGAGTGAGCCCGGGCTGTGTGACCTCAGCTGTGTGTGGAACCATTGCTTCCAGCTGTGCAGGAGCTTTCCAGCCTTCTCTGCCATGACCTCTGCAGGCTGCCTGTGCCCAGCCCTGGGATGTGCAGCCTGGCAGTGGCACCCACACTCGTGGTGTCAGGGCAGCTAATCCAGGGAGGATGGTCAAATCCAGGATAATGAGGTTTTTCTCAACCCCTCATTGTCTGACTTACAAACTTGTTTGCTCTTGAGTTTCTCACATGCTTTTTCTGATTCTCAGTGTAATTCTGCACCTGAGAAAAAGCTGGTGGAAAGCTGGTGTGGCTCAGCTGCCTGGAGAGAACTTGTGAAGCTGCCATCACATGTGTGTGTGCTTCTGACATATTTTATCTCTTCTGTCATCCTTGAAGTGTTTGATTTCACCTTCATCTTCTTTTCCCACATGTTTTTTCCCCTTTCTCCCCATCTCTTTGTCTTTTCTCTCCATTCTTTACCTGCACAAACTGGTTTTGGCCAGGAAAAGACCTTGGCTTGTAATGACAGAGGCTTGGCTGCTGTTTTTTGTCCAGAAAAGCGGGGCAGAAGATTGGGTTTTGCTGCAGGGAAAGTGCTGAACTGTCTTCTCACCTGCTGCCAGGTGGCAGATTGTTCCTGAGGAGCAGAACTATGGCAAAAATCAACTTGTAAAATGCACATCCAGTGCATGTATTTAATGTGACCCAACGTAATACAGTCTGGCTGCTTGCAGAGGGAATTGCTGTTCTTCCTACAACACCTGAAAAAGAAATCTTTGCAGTACAGAGTCACAGATTCCTTCTCTGCCCAAAACTCCATTTAGGAATTTAAAAAATTAGTGGTGGCTGGTGAAATCCTTGCTCTGGGCTATTCAGCTCCACCAGCTCTGAGCTTTGCCAGACCTGAACATCAGTGGGACCCACAGCCAGAGACCCATGGGAGTGCGGCAGGGCAGCCACGAGGAACAGCTCAACTTTGTGTATTAGGGAGCTATTTATAAGTGATTTATTGGGTTTTCTCCATGTTGGGCTTGGCAGGGGCTGCAGCAGAGCTCTGCAGGGCTCAGCTCTGTGGTTACACTGCTGCACAGCGTGCCTCTTGCAGAGTTGGGCTGTTTCTGGTCACTGGCACCGACCATCAATTGCACACACAGCCATGGCAACTGCACACACAAGTGTCACACAGCTTTCCAGTGCCACGTGGCCCAGAGGTTTTGGATTAAAATCTGGCACAAAGCTCCTGAGATTGAAAGAGGTTGTCTCCGAGCAGCCTCAGGAGTCAAAGTTGAATTTATTTCTTTCTCATTTGCGGATATCGGTTACAAAGTGATTAGAGCAAAGCTATTAGCATTTCATGGCTCCTATAGCTCCACTGGGAACTGGTGTTTTAAACTGCATTTGTACTTCTGCACTCCCCTGCTCCCTTGTTGAACACAACCAGGCTTCTCCAAAACCCATTGTGGTTGTACAAGAGTGGCAGCAATGGTTTAATATCTCACTCCCCACTGCTTCTTTTTGCCAGTCTCCCATCCCCTCATCCATTTCCTGGACAAAATTGTCAGTTTGGGATGAAAACTGTGGCAAAAGGTAAGGAAAATACTTTGAACACTGCAATATTGGAAGTACTTGGCCCCTCTGGGTGAGAAACCTTCTCACTGCCTTGGCTGGTGTGAGGACTCAAACTTTGACTTTCTAACCCCATTAAATCTTAAATTCTGTGACACCTGGGCTCAGAATTTTTCAGTGGGCATCCAAGAACAGAAATGCCACAAATCTCACATGTGCTGACTTCACCAGCTGTGTTTTTCTTTCTTGATTTGAACAGGCTGCTGAACAATAACCAGATAAAACAAATTGTGAGAAGATCCTTTGAAGATCTGGAGAACCTGAAATACCTGTGAGTTGGTGGCTCAGTAATTCCTTGACCTCTTCAAAATCTAACAGCCCACTTTTAATATTTGCCAGTCAAGGATGCACTGTGTGTGTTTGGAGTTGAGTGTCAGAGATATAAAACATTGCCCTTGAATCCAGCCAGCAAGTTCTGCTTTGGGTTGAGGGTCATTGCTGTTTCCTGTGACTTTTTGGAACACAACTGCTGATCAGTTCCCCTAATGCTGTTTCTTTTCTCTCCTTTTGAAAGCTACCTTTATAAAAATGAAATCCAGAGCATCCAGCAGCATGCCTTCCACGGGCTCCGTTCCCTGGAGCAGCTGTAAGTACAGATGAGCCTTGTTTGCATTCTGTGCTGCCAGGCTTGGGCAGCAGCAGGCACTTAGTGAGGGGTAGGATGAAGCTCCTGCTCTTTTCTCATCCAGATTTGCCAGACTACACTGGGTTCATTTGAAAACAGCTGTTCTGAGTATTGGTTTAGGTTAGTGCTGAGGTCTCTTCCTGCTGGTGTTCCATGTGTTTTCTCCTGCCCCCAAACCTCTGGAGCATAGGAAAAACCCAGCTGGCCTTCTGATGGACTTCATTTCCAAGGACCTTATGAGGGAGGAGAGAGGGGTCTGCAGGAGGGCTGGGAGCAGAAGGCTCTGCTGGGTTTGTGTCTGGGGATTCCTCGAGCAGAGAGTCAGATCTGGTCCTTTACTTCAGTTGAGGGTGCTGGTTGAGTTCCTCCCTCATCCAAAGCTCTGCTGGGAATGAATGGATGCAGTGCAAGCTGAGACCTGGGGCAGCCAAGTATTCCTGGGTGCTACCAGGGTGGTGGTGCTCCCATGCTGCAAAGCATCTGGAAATTGCAGTGGGGGAAGACGATGGATCCAAACAAACACAGTCATGACCTTCCCTCGAGCTGCATGGCATTTTGTGCTGAATCTGGGCTGGAGTGAGCCTCGTGTGTTTTCCTGGCAGCTGGAGTCCATCATTCCAACAGTCCCCATTTGCTCCCCTTCTGTGCAGGGCAAAACTCTGCTGTTTATTCAAAGAACTTTTGTTTTTGACTCTTAGTGCACCACTCTCAAGGTGGGATGGGCAGACTGAGGTCTGACTCTTCTGAAGTGCCTTCCTAAACTGGGACTGGATTTTTCTTACTTGGGACTGGTGGAGAGAGTGTGAGCTTGGATATTTGAATCACAGACACATGGAATGGTTTGGCTTGGAAGGGATCTTAGAGCTCATTTCATTACACCCCCTGCCCAGGCTGCTCCAAGCCCCATCCAACCTGGCCTTGGACACTTCCAGGGATACAGGGGCAGCCACAGCTTCTCTGGGCACCCTGTGCCAGGGCCCCTCCACGCTCACAGGGAACAACTCCTTCCTAATGATTTATTCTTCCTAAATAATTGCAATATAGGAATTACTTGTATCATTGGAGAGCAGGGACCAAAGGTGAAACTGGTCTAATTCCTGAATTGTTCCCAGCCGCAGCATTTATAGGGCTGGAATGAGACCAAGGACTTTGCTGGAAAAGGAATAGGATCCAGCTTGTTCTCCAGGTTGACAGCACAAGAGGACAGAGCATAATTGGATGTTTCAGGCAATCCTAACAATAGGTGTGCCATCAAGCTTGTGTACAATGTGGTTTTTCATCAGCCAACTCAGCAAAGATGCCTGGGAAAAAATTTAGGAAGCTGAAGCTGACTCTGAGCTGAGCTTAGAGAGCTGATGCTGCCCACAGGGATATTTCAGCAGTGAGCATTCCAGACTTGATGTCACGAATAAAAGAAAAAAAAACAAAACCAACAAACCCACAAAACCAACAAACAACCCACTGAAAGTCCCATCTGTTTTCAATCACAGGCAGGCTTAACTCCAGAAGAAATAGCTTTGCTCAAATCCTACCCCATTTTCCTGTCCCCACCAGCCAGATTTTCAAGAAAAAGAATAACCCAAGTGATGGACAGGATCAGATGCTTTCCTCAAGGTCCAAAGTCATCTCAGCAGGCATCTGAGAGTGATTAGAGCACATCCCTGTCTTCCCCACTGTGACCCTCCAGTGCAGAATCTGCCACCCTCTCTGATACTGGACCATTTATCATGAATCCTTCCATTACAAATCAAGCAGCCATGTGGAGGCTTAGGCAATTATTTCTCAATGCAGTCAGCTACAATAGCAGAATGAGTATTTGTAGATCTGTGATTAATCTGTGTCTGCTGTGAAATTTATGCCTGTGTAAAATAAAGGGGAACAGTTAAGGCAATTTGGGGACTGTAAAAAATCCATCTGAAGGTCAGGAATGTGTCAGTTGTGCTGGTGAATGTCACAGCTCTTGGCAACAGGGAGGCTCAGGTATTGTGGTGAGTTGCTCTGCAGGCAGCACGTTTCTTTTCTTGATGGCAAGGGGTGACCTGGGACAGGCAGGAGGTCCCCATGGCCTCTGGAGTGGCAGGTCACACTTTGGATTTTAGAGGAACTAAAAATATTAGTGTGTATTTGCAGAAAAACCATGTTGGCTACTGTGTTTGCATGTGGTAACTGGGGACACTAACGTGGGTTCTGGCTTCTCCACACCTGCCCTGAGATGAGCGGTGTGGTGACATCCTGGGGGACACTGGTGGGTTGATCTGGGAAGATTTTCTGTCTCTTAAATTCAATCTGTGTGTGATTTCTGTGTCACAGGTATCTGCATTTCAACAACCTGGAAAGTCTGGAGCTGGAGACTTTTAGTGACCTGCCTAAACTTGAAAGGCTGTGAGTAAAGATGGGATATTTCTTGGGACTAAGAGGGTGAGGAGAAGGAGAAAAAACTCTTTATTTAGTGTAGCAGTTTCGGTAGCATGGAGTGTGGTCTCCAAAATGCAAAAAGAAGCTTCTTTAAAGAAAGAGATTTTACATAATTGCCGAGTAGGAGGATGACTGAGGATGTGAAGGGAATTTCCCATTTTATGTTATGTTCAGGTTTCCATCTAAATAGGAGTAAATCTGCAGAAAGTCCTACAGCTGGTCAAGCCAAGTGAAATTTTACTCTGAGCATAAGGTCAGGAGCGTTAGTCACTATTGGACAGAGCAAGCTAAAGAAAGGGGGTGGAAAAGGGATAAAGTCAGAAGAAAATCTAACAAGAAAAACACACATCCTTCTTGAAAGCAGTGAGGAAATGGAGTCTCCTGCTCCCCAGGATTGCTTCTAGCAGTAACGGAGCCACCAGCACAACAGTCCATGTGTGGTTCCCACTCCATGGAGAAACCAGCAGACTTTCCTGGGCTGTGTGGAAATGTGACTTTTATCCATACATGCCAAAGAAATAAAATTGTGGGATCCCACACCCTTAGGAAAATTCAGACCTGGATCAGTAGATGGCTGATCTCAGTCACTGTATTGGATCCAACAAAAATTCTGGATTTAAATTTTAAAGGAAGGTTTTTCAGCCTCCAAGCTGGGCAACCAGCGTGGACTCTGGTGCACACGTGTGTGTGCAGACATTTGCATTCGAGCTGTGCTGCTTTTGTGTTCTCTCCTGTTCCACCATGTGCTAAAATTGCTTCATCTCTTTTATCAATGGTCTCTTATGCGTTTTAGATGTAACCAACACAAGTAAATTCCCCCACCATTATGGGAATGGGGAGTTAATGATCCCCTCTTGGTCCCCACTAAGATTGTGCGTTTTAGCACAATCATGGTTTCTCCCTAAGAACTGGAGAGTTTTATGTGTGTGCTAAGACTCTGGAAGTGAGAATTTGCCTCATTTTTTTTCAGAGATAAGCCCAGTTGAGGTGGCTGTTGTCTGAATTAGATTTGCTCATGGATTTGTGTTAATAAGTACATGGAGTCTAAGGCAGGAGTTGTGTAACACCAATGGCTGCCCTTGTAGAATTGTCACGTCATCTGCACAGGGGAAGGAACAGGTTCCTTCTAAACTGGAGCTGACCCAGGCCCAGAAAACAGAGGGTGGGTCCAATCTGAGGGGATTTTGTGCTCTATCTCCTCCCTGTGCAGAGAAACTGGAAGGGTCCAGTTCAAACCTGTTCCATCCCATCCTGAGTCACCGTTTCCAGCCCACACCCGCTCTCGGCTTTGGCAAATTACGTCACACCCACCAAGGGATGAAATCCCTCCAGCTCATGGAAACAAACATGGAATTTAAACACTGAGCTGCATTTTGATGAGTGGCCTTTGCATTTAAACTGAGTTGTGACCTGGGGTGTCATCATCCCCACAGTGCAAATACTGAATAATGTTTTGGCATGGCTTCTCCCACTGCAGATTCTTGCACAACAACAAGATTTCCAGGATTCATCCAGGGACATTCTCTCAACTGGAATCCCTCAAACGGCTGTAAGTAAAAAATATTGCCTGCAAAGAGGACTTGTTTATCTTCAATCAGATGGGCAGGACTTGAGGAAGAATGTGCCTGGTTGGCAAAGCTTTTAGTTGTTGCACTTCTAAGGCCACTGCTAAGTTTATAAAACAGTTTTGATTGGACCTGAATGCTTATTTAAGCAGTTAGAAGTTTCTTTATGCTAGTGTCTAATTATAATCAGCTTACAGCTTAATAATGCCACAGGAATGAACGTTCCTGGAAAGTCTTCACAAGGGTTTGAACCCATAAAACATCCTTGAAAAATGTAGAAAGTCCAGGTCATGGATACGACCTTGAACACGTCTGTAGATCAGTATCTACCATGGTTAGAAAAATCATAGTCATAAAAGAAAAGGCTTGTTTTCTAGATTGAAATTAGTCAGAGGAGTGCCAAGGGGCATGATTCCCTTTCCATGCAGGAATTCCCCAGGGTGCCATTCCCACATAACCTGTCTGTCTCTTAAGCTTACTTCTTTCTTGCTTTGGTTTTATGATCTCTGGAAATAAGTTCTATGATGTGTTTGGGAGGAAAAAAAACTGCAAAAGGTAAAGAATTTTGGTGTTCTGCCATGATTTTCAAGTACAATAAAGTAATGTATTTCTCACTGCTGCCCTCAGTGATTTCTGCAAGCAGGTAAAATGTTTCACTTCTTTTTAACAGTGAATATCTTGTGAAATGCTGTCTGTAGGTGCCAGAGAAAAAGATGGGATGTCCATAAAATACTCGGTCATGGCCCTGTGTGAAATCTCACATTCTCAAATATGTGACCCTGAAAGTGTTAGATTTTTCTTCCTTTTTTTGCTTGTTTGTTTGTTCGTTTAGGTTTTTTTTGTTTGTTTTTTTGTTTTTGGTTTTGGATGGCTGTGCTGGTTTTGAAAACCATGACAATGGCCCAGACCCACCGACTGTAAGACTGTCAGTGGGACAGGAGGCACAAACTAATCCCCCTGTAGTCCTCCTTTGGATATTATCCTCATGGATAGCACTGCTTGTAGGAATGAGGTCAGTGCAGGGAAGAGACTGGGTGCACTGGGAGGTCACTGGAGCTCCATTTGCTGTGGTTCAGGCTTGTGTTGCTGTAGTAAAGGTTCTTCCAGTTGTGCAGAAATGCTGCAACCCCTCACAGCTGGTTACAGGAAGGGTCTGATCCCATCCACACATAAATAAAGGGGGAGGGTTTTTTGGAGCTAAAAGAGAAAAGCTGCAGCAGAGGCAGTTCTTACAGAATTCAGTAAAGGTTGAAATCTCCATCCCAGGGTAAAAACCAACATTTCAGTGTCTCAAGCAGTCCAAAACTGCATAACCTAGTTTAACTGAATCATTTCTCTTTGAAACTGGAATAGTTTATGGTAGTTTTTCAATGAAATCTTTCTAATTGGTCAAGCATCCTAGCTAACCATTGTGGCAATGAAATATCTCAGATTTTATATACCTGGGATATAATCAAATGCAGGGCAAACCACCCAGGTGACCCTTCACTCTGGAGGGCTCTCTCCCCTGGAGAAGGAGGCAGCACAGCAGCTGCAGCCTGGGCACTCAGCTGCCTTTTGCTGGCTGTTGCAGGCGGCTGGACTCCAACTCCCTGCTGTGTGACTGTGACCTGCTGTGGCTGGCAGAGCTGCTGAAGCAGCATGCAGAGCAGGGCAGCATCCAGAGCGCTGCCACCTGCGAGGCTCCGCGGGACCTGCACGGCCGCTCCATCGCCACCCTGACCGCCCGGGAGTTCAACTGTGGTGAGCGAGCTCACAGCCCTCCATCGGCCACCCTCAGCCCCTGGAGCTGGCCTTTGAGCTGGGAATTGCTTCCTCCAGCCCTTTTCCTCCCTCTTCCCTCTGCTGGTATCCTGATTTCTCCCTCCTTCACTGCTGAAATGGGAAAATCCCAGTGGGGCTGCAGGAGGAAGCTGACATTCCCAGAGGTGTTGGAGGCAGCTCTGTTTTGGCTGGTGGGTGTTGTCTTGGCTTTTTGCACGGAGTAGGGCTGGTAAAGGATCTGCTGCACCAGTGGCTAAACCAGGAATTAGAGCAAATACCCCACATTAGGCTGAACAGAAGGGGAACACTGGGAGAGCTGCAGTGGCAGGAAACACAACTGGAAACCTGAGGGAGAGTATCATAGATAAGGAGCTGAATGCTGTGTTTGACTGTGGTGTAACTGATGGCTTTTGTTTGGCTGTTATTCTTTAAACTTAGAGTTTTAAATTAGGTTTTGTTCTGAAAAAAAAAACTTTAAATTTTTTATTTTGTATAGAAAAAGACAAATCTCTGATTTTTAAGTGGAGGTAAGACAAAACTCTGATTTTTAAGTGGAGGTTGGCACAAACATTGGCTGTAGTTCCATGGTGCTTTGCTGCTGACAGAGTCAGTTTGCGAGATTCCCACCCACATGGGCTGGCTGTTAGCATCCCCCCTGGATATGCCAGTCCAGCTGTGCATTGCCCTGCTGTGAGCCAAATGTGTGAGCTCAGCTGGATTTTGAAGAGCTCTCCATTGAGAGCCCCATTCTCTTATGATTTCATTATTTTTAACAAAAAAATTCTGACCATTTCACAGATTAATTTAGGGCACAGCCATGCAAAGAGTTGAGTTGGCACAAACAGGTCTGTGACCTCAAGGGAGGGGGGATAGGAAGGGCCTAGGGAAAGCAGCTGGGGACACTTGGAGTGGCTATGCCACACAGCAAGCTGTCCCCAGCACACTCCCAGTGCCACAGTACAGCTGTTAGTGCAAATTTGTTCTGGTTTAGGCATGGAAACACAGTGGGGTGTCTGTCAAATTACCAGAGCACCTGGTGGGAAGATTTTGCTGGCATTTGGCTTTCACCCTGGTGGTGTGCCAGCTGGGAAGACAAATGGTACAGAGTTCAGCACAGAGCTCTACCCATGCAGGTGGCTGATATTTGAGTCAGTCTGAAAGCTGCTGGTACCATTAACCCATGGCTTTGAGCAGCTGTGAGCCACAGGAGCAAATCTGCCCTGGGTCAGTGTTTTGTACTGTGGGGCTGTGCTGTGTTTGGGCTGTGCTGGGTTTGCCTTTGGGGATTTTTCTGAGCCATTAACTTGTGGTCTGAGGAGTGAGGACACTGACCTTCCATTGGAGGAGGTGACAGGTTCTCAATTTTAGGAATAATCCAGCTGGTTTTACTGGATTACTGATGAACATGCAGATTTTGAAATGGGTAATCTTTTTGAATGAAGCTCAAGCACTCCAGGGCTTGTCCATAAATTCCTCCCTATTTTAGCACATCCTTTCAATGTTTAACTTGCTTGGTGCTTGAGTACATTCAAAGTGAAGAACACAGTGAAAGGCGTGGCTGGATAGGGACAGGATGATGAATTAGGCCATAATGAATGAAATCATGTTGGGAAGGAAGTGGTGTGGTCTGCAGGGAGCTGGCTCTGTGTTCAGGTGGAGCAGAAAGCTGCAGGCTGCCAAGGGCAGAAAACAACCCAAGTGAGGATGCTATTGACTTCTTTGCTTCTTTGTGGGAGACAGGGAGCAAATCTTTAATGAACCTCTGTACAGTCAGGTCTGTGGGAACAGATCCACTGCCCAGCTACTGGGAATAGGAACAGCAGCAATTCCCCAGGGCCTTTACAGGTGAATGATGCTATTTCTTCATGATTTGCAGGTGTTAGTGAGTTTTGGGGTGGCTCTGAGTGGATGCAGCTGTGCCTGGGGCTGTGCCTGGTGCCTGTTTCCTGGGGCATTGCAGGATGGGTGTTGTGTGCCCCACCATACCCCAGCTGGGCTGCAGGTGGTTTTGTGCTGCTTTGGACTGGGTTGTGTTCAAATGGTGTTTTGCAGAGAGGCCTCGAATAACCTCAGAGCCCCATGACGTCGATGTGCTCTTGGGAAACACAGTTTATTTCACCTGCAGGGCAGAAGGAAACCCAAAGCCTGCCATCATTTGGCTGCACAACAAGTAAGTCACATGCAAGGAGCCCTGGGGTGGCAAAGGTTTTCAAGCACTGAGCTCTTCAGTGCCTGCCTGTAATTACAAAAGTTGTTTCACATAACGTTAAAAAGAAATTTAAAAAGAAGAGAAAATAAATGGTTATTTCATGGGTTGTATTTACCTTCCTTTTAACAACATTCTCTGGTGACCACGTAATCCAAGTGGTGTTTTCATCTGCATTTGAAATATTTCATCTGCGTTTGTAATGGATTCCAAGAGCTTATAACTTTCCTATAAACATACTCTGCAGGCTGAAAGCAGTTGTCTTTTGATCAGGAAAAAAATAAAATTAGAGTTTCATGTTGTTCTCAACCACCATGCTTGCCATTTGTTAACTGCTGAAATGCTTCTTACTAAAGGCTGATCATGCTAGGTATGAGGCTTCTTTCCAAAGGGAAAAATTGCTGTGCTTCACGGAAGGACAGAATTTGCAAATCCATGTATAGGTTATGTGCTAGATGCCAGAGTGTTCTGGGAAATGCTGCACAATAAAATATTCTGTGCCCACTGTAGAAGTGAAACTGCCTTGCTGCTTTATGAGCTTCTTGTCTGGTGAAGCCTGAGCAGGGTTTGGTTATTAATAAAAAATGATCAATGTGTGCTTCTTCAGCAAACTCCCCACCAGGCAGAGTTTCAGCCCAGAGCAAAAGTTTATGGCTGAGTTAAGTCCTTTTGGAAGGAAGGGTTTGTTAGGGAAACGCTGGCAGGCTCCCAAAGACAGCATTGTAAGAAGGATAATGATAATAAATGTTCAACAAACGAGATATGGCTGGAGAGAGGAGACACCAGGGGAATTAAATAAATGCCCAGCAAACAGATTAGATTGCATAGTGGGTTCAGCCTTTGTCTTGTGGGGAGAGAGGTCCCTTCTTCCCTTTCCATCATCTGCAGCCCTCCAAGATTCCTTCGTGCTGGGACAAATGGGATGCAGCACTGGGACCTTCTGCCACGGGCTGGGATCCAGGAGTCACAGGTCACTGCAGAAAGAAGGAAGATGTTTCACAGCTCTCGGGCTGGGTTGGAGTCCAAGCTGTGTTGGGGTCCCATGGTGACTTCTCTGAGCTTTTTGCTCCTCTCAGGCCTTTGAGTCAGGAGTTTGAATAGCAGTGGCTGCACACAAGAACAATATTAATTCATTGTTAAATTTGCACTTAGTGAGTAAAGAGAACAGGCTTTCCGGGCCAGGACGCCCTGACAATGGCAGCGATGCTGTGACATGGGAACAGAGTGCTCTCCTGATGGGCTGTAAATGTCCTGTGTAATCAGTGGGGAGAGAAAAAGCAGCTCACCCAGGAAGCAAATCAGAGCTGGAGCTACACTTGAGTGCTGTGATCAGAACTCTTGCTGCAAATTTCATGAAATCTCAGAATAGCTCCAAGAAACACCAACTTACTGCAATGCAAAGCTCCCAAATCCTCCCAGGGGGGACCACCAGTCTTTATTCCTTTCAGATTTTGCCTGTTTGTGGCTGTTTTTTTCAGTAATAAGATTGACATGAAGGATGACAACCGCCTGAACCTGTTGCAAGATGGTACCTTGATGATCCAGAACACCAAGGAGTCGGACAAAGGCGTCTACCAGTGCATGGCCAAGAACATTGCTGGGGAGGTCAAGACACAGGAAGTCGTGCTGCGCTATTTTGGCACCCCATGTAATTGAGCTTTGTGCACCCCTTTATGAGTTGGGGATGGGAATGGAGCTAAATCAGAGTCAGTCCCAGCTTTGGATGTGCCAAGATGTTCTTGGTGTGATGGAAGAGAGAGTGGAGGCAGGCAAGCAAGGCCTGAGCTTCAGGGGCTTTTACTGGAGTGGGAAAAGGGGTGCTTAGGGATTGAAGATAATTTGGGACTGGGGAAGGACTTTGAAGTCTGGATGAATTCTGCAGCACAAGTGTGAAGGGGACATGGGAGTGGGGATGCTCCAGCACTGGGTGAGTGGGTGTGAGGAGGTGGTAGGAAGATGAGGCATTGCTCACAGTGAGGCTTTGGATGTCAGGGAAGAACCAGGGTGGGTTGCTGGGTTGCAGAGGAGTCCAAGCAATTTCTGCCCATCAGTGAGCAGGCAGCAGAGCTGGCTCCTAAAGCTCTCCTTTCCTTCCAGCCAAGCCCACTTTTGTGATCCAGCCACAGAACACTGAAGTACTGGTTGGGGAAAGTGTCACCCTGGAGTGTGGGGTCTCTGGGCACCCCCACCCTCGCATCAGCTGGACCCTTGGCACGGGCTCTCCTCTGCCACAGGATTCCCGTTTCACCATCACCAGCTCTGGAGGACTCTTCATTCAGAATGTCACCTTCTCAGACCAGGGGCAGTACAACTGCAATGCCAGCAACTCCGAGGGATCCATCCAGGCCACAGCAAGGATCATCGTGCAAGGTCAGGCCTCCCAGGCTGATCCTCTGAGGGTTTGGGACATTTCTGGGACACAGTGTTTGGTCAGTGGGGTGTATTTGACTCTTGTGACTGGTTCTGCTCCCCTGAACTCCCTGAGTTTGCGGCCTGAGTGTTTCCTGCTGCTCAGTCATTGCTCTCCCTTCCAGATTCTCCCAGGTTTCTCGTCATTCCCACGGACCAGACAGTAACTGAGGGACAAAGTGTGGATTTCCCCTGCTCTGCTGAGGGTCACCCTCCCCCAGTGATTACCTGGACAAGGGCAGGTACTGCCTCACTTGACTTGTGGCTTCTCTCTCCCATGCCACAATCTATGGGGTGTGGGTGGGAACAGCTGAGCAGCTGGCCCAGGGTGGTGGCTTGCAGTGGGCAAATTGTGACCAGCACAGACCCAGTCCCACAAGGAGGTGTGTTGTAGATCACCAAGGATGGTGTTAAGCACTGAGGAAGGAGCATCTTGGGTCTCTGTCACGAGGAAGGAGTGTGATGGTTTTCATCAGCATGAAACCCATGGAAAGCATTACACTTCTTCCTGCAATGGCTTCCCACCTCCTCTGAAAAGACAAGGTCTGGAACCTCCAAATCAGTGGATATCAATCACAGAATTGTTTGAGTGGGAAAAGACCTCTAAGATCATGAATTCCAGCCCTTAACCCAACACTGCCATGTTCACCACTAAACCGTGTCCCTAAATGCCAAATCTACACTTTTTTTTAAACACTTCTGGGGATGATGATTCCACCACTTCCTTTTGCAGTACCACCATGTGCCAGCTCTGTCATGGTCCTTGATTTGCTGCCCTTGTGGAGCACATTGCAGAAAGGCATCTTTCACTGGCACACCTCAGAGTTTTCTCATAACTTAGGAAAAAAGATTTTGGGACAACAGGTGGTGGTGAACTTTTAAAGTCTGAAACAATTGTTAATGCTGGCTCCACTGAACGGATCTCATCCAACACTTTCTGGGACAGAAGCCAATAATGCTTGGCCCAGAGGTCCTCCAACTTTTCCTTATGCTTCACAAGCCATAATTAATGGTTTAGGGCTGTGGAGATTTTGTGGGTATTGTGTTCCAGCTTCCACAGCAAAGGCCCTGACGCGGAGTTAAGAAGGACCAGCTGAAATTCTGCTCTGCCAGCATGTTCTCCATCTCCTTTAACCTGTTTTCCTCCACTTCCCAGAAAATATATCTTAGGCACATGGAAAGGAGCACAGTGACAAGAAGTGAGGTTCATAACTGCTTTGTAACCAGGTTTGCGCTCAGCACTCCATAAATAAAAAACCAATGAAGCTTTACAGTGCTTTCACATGCTGAAGGCAAGACAAGAGGAGGGGAGCATTGAGATGAGCATTGCTCATCTCAAAGCCACTTTTGAGAGTGTGAGGGGTTTTGGTATTTGGGATGAATATGTAGAGGATGAATAAATGGAGGAAAATTGAGAATATAAAAAAAAAGTTTCTATCCTGAAAAACTTGGATCATTTTATTTGGGTTTGTTAAAGCAGTTTAGTTTTCAGCTTTTTTCCTGAAACAGAGAAAATACTGAAACAACTGTTTCCAAACCAAAAAAATCAGACCAACAAATTTAGCAAGATAATCCAAATGTTCCCATTTATTTGATGAAACAGAGAGTTTGGATAATTGAAGAGTGATTTGCTATCCATCAAGGGTCAAAAAAATTGGCAGGTTGCACTAAGAAAATACTTAGGAGGAAAGAAAAAGGGTTCCAGCTCTTCCCAGCTCAGTGTGTAAAGGTGGTATTTCAGAGCAATTGATGCTGGGAAGGAAATGAAATGTGTGACTATCACACAGACCCCTCCAGTGATGGTGATGCCTTCAAAATCTAGAAACAACACAAAACACTTTTGTGACAATATTAATATAGGAAGTAATATAAAAGCAGGTCTTTACCTGGAGGTGTCCAGGTGCAAATATGGCAAATTGCACCCTGAAAATGTGCTGAATATGCACACGTGTCAAACACATGTGACATAGGGCAAGTGCAGTTTTATAAGTTCAGCAAATTTGCATAATTGACAAGAATCCCCAGTTGGAAATACAGGTAATGAAGTCATTCCCCCTCTTGGTTCAACCCCTTGTGAAGCCTCCCTCCCTGCTAGTTGTTCCTGTCTAATACATGAGAAAGTGTCTTGGGAAGGTGTCTCATCCTTGATTCCTGTAAGAAGCAAGATCAGAACCAGCCCTCAGGAATTTTTTTGTGTGACAGGAGAAGCTCTGCAGTTAGGAAACTTTATAACTATCCAACAACAGCCCAGAGCTGTGGATAGATACTTTCAACACACAAAAGCAAAAACCATTTTGGCGTCAATGGGATGAGGGAATTAACGAGCTGCTTGATCACCCAGGTGGGCCCTTGCCGAGTGACCGGCGGCACAGCGTGCTGGCCACGGGCACCCTGCGGGTGGGGCGGGTGGCCCTGCACGACCACGGGCAGTACGAGTGCCACGCCATCAGCGCCATCGGCGTCAGGACCCTCCCGGTGCAGCTCTCGGTGACCCCGCGAGGTGAGCTGGGCTGGCAGAGGCGCGGCGTTAGTTTGGTTTGGTGGTAAATTGCTGGAATCCTGGATGCTGAGAATTTCAAACTTTCTGTGCTGAAAGGCACAGACCCACGAGAGAGCGCTGTGTTTGGCCTGAGGCTGTGGAGAAGGCGTCCAAAATTGATTGATAGCACTGGGATTACGGGTGTGTGGTTGGTTAGAAGTGTGTAATATCACAGGGTGGAAAACTTAAGAGTTTGGGTTTTTAGAATATAGAAAAAATATGAAGCAAGATGGAGGTTTTAGGGCGAAGGCAGGTTGTTCTTTACCTTCTTCCTTCTTCTCCATGGGTTTGGGTGATGTTTTGTAATTGGACAGAAAATTCCGCATTGCAGGGTCTTTGGGATCAGTTATTGGGTTAAAAGGGAAAATAATCTAGGTGTCATTTCTTAATTGGATAGTTTAGTCTTAAAAGACCTTGTAACAAGAGATAGTTTGCCATTTTGTTCCTTGCTAATGAAAGGCTGCAGAACTCATGGTTGTGAGGCTGTTTCACTGATAAGAAATAATAAACACCTGAGTCCGAACATGAAATACTGTCTCACATGCCTTCAATCCCGACCTTGACAGAGGTAGAAAAAGCAAGCTGAGAACCCACAGTAAATGACCATCTGAGCAGGCAGGGAGCTGCCTCCTTTCCTTTAGGGTGGGATTTTGCTCTTGCCTGGGAGCAGGCATTTGGCCACGAGGGCTCCATCAGCTGGTGGGAAATGTGGGAAAGGTTTCCCAAGTGCTGAGGTTTGTAAATTGGAATAAGCTGCTGCAGTCTGGGAGTTGCCATCAAGAAAATCGCTTTGGTAAAGGAAAAACTGGATAATTAGCAAAACAAGTGTATGAATTAAATTCTTACTAATGTATATATATATTTCATTTTTAAAATTTTGTGTTTCCAGTAGAATTAATTTCAAAATTCTTTTTCAAACAAAACATTCTGCAAAACATAATGCTTCCTTCTAGCACACATTTAACTCTGGCTCTTGATACATTTGTCTTAAACATTCCCTACCAGATCATAAGTTCAATCTAAATTTAGGTTTCCTAAAATCCAGACTCTGTAAAAAACAAGTCACACAGGGATGCTTTTGCTTAATTAATACTTAATTTATTTTTGTTTCTTAATTTTTTTGCTTAATTTTCTGGTTTTTTCCTTATAAATTATTCTTCTAAATAAGCAAACTTCCCTTCTTGTTCACAAACAGGGCAGAGTTTTACTAATGGCAGACTGGAGGGAATGAAACTCTCTAGAAGCAAGAAATTAGTGAAGCTTCAAGCACAGAACACACAGAATGTTTTAAGACCAGCAAGATCAATATAATTAATTAATCTGGCCTGACTAACACTTCGAGAGAGCCTCATCCCACAATTCCTGAAGCAAGTCATGATTCCTGTTTCAGCTGGAGAATCTTTCCTAAAAAGCCTTTGAATTAAGGATTTTAAATGGTGCAGCACATTCCTGTAATTGCCACAAGTAGAAATGCAGAGGAGCAGAAAATAATGAATATAAACTACATAAATTTATGAACAGAGAGCTTGGTAGTGAGACAGCACAGGGTGAGCTGCTGCTCCCCCTGTGCAGAGCCCTTGCAAGAGCAGCTGCTCTGTGTTCCCCATGCTGAGATTTTTTTTTACACACAGATTTCTCTATTTTCCATGGTTCACCCCAGTGACTTTTTCCCCTGTGTTGCACAGTGATCCCAGTGTTCCTTCATCCCCCCCAAGACCTGGTGGCAGAGACAGGCCAGGACATTTCCATTTCCTGCGTTGCCCAGGGAGACCCTCGGCCCACCATCACCTGGGTCAAGGTACGTGGTGATTTCACATCACTGAGGAGAGGGACAGCTCCTCTGGGTGAGAACGAAACAATTTTCTCCTTCAACACCTCTTCCAGTTTCATTAGTTTTGCAATACACGTGGATAAAGACCAAAATTTTCACTGATTTGGGGTTTTTAAGAGAGCATTGCAGTTTCTCAAGCTCAAAACCTTGCAGCAAGTATTGTCCTGTTACTCCTTCCAAAAGAGTTACTTGAAGCCAGTGGCATTCCAGGATGTTATAAATACTTGATTGACCATCCCTGGCAGAAAAAAAAAAAAAAAAAAGGCAACCCTGAAAATTGATTTTTTTTGTAAGTAGTTTTTCCTTATATCCAGGATTCCTGCTGCTGATGGTATTGGATGGTGCTTGTTGGCTCCAGCTGAGGGATCGTGGGGCAAAGCCATGATCCCTCAAAATCACACAACAGCCTGGCTGTTTCCAAAAATTCATTAGATTAAGTTCTTCTGACTTTTTTCCTGCTATTCTGTAGTACAACATTTGGGACTTTCCTTGTTACCTGCCCTGCCTTTGAGCACAGTCAGGCACAGAAAATGCTTGAGCCACACTTACGCCACAAAAGTCTGGTGAGAGGTGAGCCAGCTTTCTTTCTTTGCAGCTTTCTGTGGGCTCAATCAGCAGTGGAAGCAGAAGTAAAGGGCCTGAGAGGGCAGCAGAGCAAGCTTTAGGTTGTGGCAGGGCAGCAGAAGGATGTAAAGAAGCAGGAGAATAAAAAAAGTAAAACCTAAAGTTACATCTGCCACCAGCCAGGCTGAGAGGTTGGGTTTGAGTGATGCTGTCACAGCCAGCAAAAGCTGAGATTTGTAGGTCAAGGCCAGCAAAAATCCATCAGTTTCAGGTTGTCCTAAAACTGAAAACATTTCAGCTTAATTCTGTGCCATGAAATTTCTGTGGGGGCATCAGGGCCTGGGAATAGTTCCAGCCAGCCTGTGCGGGGTGTCCTGTGGGTTATCCTGTGGGGATGACCTGGGCCAGGCCAGGGGAAGGAGCTCAGCAGGGACCCATCAGGAACAGGTGTCTTTGGACTCCTCTCTGGTATCTCTGGAAGAGCAATGCTAACATCTGGTGGCCACATTTGTTCATCACATCCATCCCTGGGTTTGCTGAGCAGGCTGAAGGCTGGGCTGGTAGGAAGCTTTCCGTGCTCTGACACAGCTTCTGTCTTTTGATGGTGCAACAGGAGGGCATCCAGATCACAGAGAGTGGCAAGTTCCACATCAGCCAGGATGGGACCCTCTCCATTCAGGACCTGGGTGTGGCTGACCAGGGCAGATACGAGTGCATAGCAAGGAACCCCTTTGGCTTCACCTCGAGTGCCATGCAGCTCACCATCACCGGTACCGTATCTCCCCCTGAGCCTTCTCTGGCTCCTGTGTAAGGACCTGCTGAGCTCTGTTGACAGCTACACTTTGAGCAGATAATTATGTAAGAAATTATTTCTTCAGCTTCTTTGCAGACAGATCCTTTGGATCGGAGTCACCTCGTTGTGAAAGCCCACGCATCTCCCAGCTGCCCCTCGCTGTTTGCTCAGCTGAGCTGCAGTTGCTCCCTGCAAAGCCAAAGGTGTTGTCTTAAACCTCCTCCTGCAAGCTCAGCTGTCAGTGTCCACATAGTTATTGCCTCTGCTGGGAGGGAGAAACTTATTAAAATGTGCCAACGTGCTCACAAATCATTATCTGACCAAAACTTCACAAGCCGGGGAAGGGAGGAGCAGAACAACACTGTCACTGCAAATACAGGGGTGTGAATGTCTGCTCAGCCACAGAATCATAGACTCACAGAAACAGTAAGGCTGGAAAAGACCTTCAGGATCATCAAGTTCAACCTTAGACCGTGCACCACTCTTGGGAATGGGAACTAGGTCTGGTTTTCAATCTTCTGCTCTGTGCATTAGGGAAGCTGTAATGAATAAGGAGGAGTAGCTCTCCTTTGCTGGTCAAACCAGAGGTCAGGAGTGGAAATTGTACCTCTTAGAGGGTAAGAAAACTGGCAAAGGAGAAAAGAAATCAAAGGCAAACAAAAAGTTTAAAATATAAGTAAAGAGCTGTTCCAGCAATAGCCACAGTGGATAGTGAGTCGCTTATTAGATGAATTTAGTAACATTTTTCATACAGGGGCTGTAAGCAAAGATCTGAAAATGGTCAGAAATATCTTTGTTGTTTCAAATAGTTTCTGAGATAATTTCTGTGGTTTATTCTTGATTGATGCCTCATTCACCAGCTGGCTGTAGCATACACCAGTAGCTAACTGGGAACTGGTTTGTTCAGCTGTGACAAAGGCCCTGGCTTAAAAATGCATCCTGTAGTAAGTTTAAAGAAGTGATGTCTTTACTTCTGGAGGTATTCCAATAACAACTTTGGTATTTTTATCTAAAATGATGTAGCAAATGTGTTAACACTAAGTTTGAGCTATTATTATAATAAATAATCTATTAAATACTACCAATAATTAATAAGGAAAGTCTTCCACAAACATAAAATTAGTATATGAGCAATATGTTTAAATTTATTTCATTAAATTGAGAAGTACCTTTGTGGGAAGCAAATATATTCTTTTGCATTAACTCACTGTGATTTTTACATTTTCTTTTTCCAGTTTAACCACTAACCAAAACAGGCCTTTTTTTTTTTGCAAAGTTGTACAGGAGAAAACTCTGAATGTGTGCCCACAGATATCTCCTGAAAATGTCCCCTCCTTTTTCAGGCGGTTCACATTCTTCAGAATATCTCTCTTATAAAAAAAAATTCACGGTGCTTATATTACAAACAGAAACACGGTTTGTTCTGCAGAGAGGTCACTGGAGCTGGTGCTGCTGCACAGATTTTTCATGAGCTGGGAGGGCCAATTCATATGGAAGCAAATTGAGGGTGCTTTGTTGTTTCTTTGTGCTTTGGGCAGCCACGGACGTGGGTCGGAGCGGGGACACGTTTGTGGCCACGTCGCTGCGCGAGGCCATCAGCAGCGTGGACCACGCCATCAACTCTACACGTACCGAGCTCTTCAGCAAGTAAGTGGGAAGGGAAGGGCCAGGAGCTGGGGCCTGAGGCAGAAAAGTGATAAAAAAACCACAAGAAATTAAGCTTTCTCAAAGCTCGTTTTAGCACTGGCAGCCCGCAAAGGAAAGCTACGGGATTGTTCGAGTGCTGGAGGTTGAAGCTGCACCGTGTAGGATGTGATAGAGCTTCCCAACAGATTTGGGATTCTGGAAAAGTGAGATATATGAGCATCATCTCTTATGTCACTTCTATCTGCGTTTTGTCAGCTGGAGCTGGTTGTGGAGATAGTGAATAAAAAGGAAAATAATCAAAGTAGTCATTTTATGAATGCAACTAACTTTGTGGAGGGTGTACAGAAATAATAATATAAAAATTCCAACCATTTCCTCAATAAAAAATAAATTCTCGAGTGAATATGAGTCAATCCTTTTCTACCCCAATATATGTTTTTATTGGAAGGATGGATAGCTTGTATTAAGCCAGAAACCCTCTGGGTTTCAGCTGTTGAAAAGTGAAAAATAAATTGCTATCACAGAAAAAAACCCAGAGAAACTGAGGGAATTAAATATGTGCATTTTCCTGGGGAAAAATATCCTTTCTTTAATTATCTGCAATGTGCAGGCAAGCCATGTTGGTCTTATGCACTAATTTGGGGGCCAAGCACTAGACCAGCTTAGAGCCTGACTCTTGCTGCTTGTAGGGTCTCACTGCCCTGGGCAGAGTTGGTTAATTTTAATGATCCTGCATCACTTTTAATTCCTGGAAATAGGCGCCCCAAGACTCCCAATGACCTCCTGGCTCTGTTCCGCTACCCAAGGGACCCCTACACCATCGAGACAGCCAGGGCAGGGGAGATCTTTGAAAGGACCCTGCAGCTGATTCAGGAGCACGTGCAGCAAGGGCTGATTGTGGACATGAATGTCACAGGTAGGAGAGATTTCATCTCCCTTCTTAATTTTGTGTGCAGGATGAAATGAAAACAATGATGTGTAGACATCCAGGAAGTTTAAACTGTGCAGTGGTATATCAAAAATCCAGATAAATGTTGGGCATATCAAGAAATGTGTTGTCTGGGTGGCAATTCTTTCTATATCTCATGGTTTTTTTAACAGCTGAAGGGCTGGTCTTTTGTTCACTGAACCAATTTGATACTCAGGAAAATATTTTAATTCCCTAGTTTGGTAAAGGTTTCTTAGATGGCTATAAAAGCCCTATTCCTTAAAAAAATATTAGCCATCTAACTGATAAAGGAGTATCCTTGTGGGTCTGAAGTTCAGACCCTCAACAGCATGGTCTGAGATGTTTCCTGCCCTCAAAACGGCAATGAGAACAGTGCTGTGAACTCCAAGGTATTGAGGTGCTGTTACAGAGGAAGTGGGATATCCCTTTTCTATTTTGACCTCTTAACTACAAACTTGGGTAAGTCCCAGCAACTCAGGTTCCTTCTATTGAGGTAAGATAGCAAACAACAAAGCAGCGTAACACCAAAAATACCTGATGAGGTCCAGTCATGCAGCAGCTGAACCCCAAAACTTCCTACCTGGCACTTCCTTGATATACAACAAACATTCCTGTACACTGTGTGCTTCTACCTATACATGTGATTCATCATGTAGCAGGCGTGTGTGTTTGGGGCCTGTAAATATTTTTTCCTGCCTGGATGTATTCCAGGTTGTGAGGAGTCTCTCTCCAGGCGGCAGGTCTGGTCTGGGCTGGTTGGACTGCCAGCCTCTCCTCCTCATTGCCCTGTCAGCGTCCACACAATGCAGCATCATTCAGTGCTTTCACACGGCCCAGCAGTGCCCTGGCAGTCACCCATGGCTTCCTGCTGCTCATCACGTAGAGCTTGGGTGGGTGATGGAGCTCAGCAATAACCCAGGGAGCCATAAAATAAACCTAGAATAGGGACCAAGACCACCCCCACAGTTTGCTCTGCCAGTTACAACATTTCTGGTTTCCAGCTCTGTGCAGTTAAACTCTTTTCCCTTTCTTTTTTGCTTTGTGGGTCAGATGTGATCCTGTGCTTCCTTTGCTTCCCATAAATTCCACAGCAACACCACGCTCAGAGGCCCAGCTGTACCATGCCCATCCCGACAGGGGTTTTCACACAGAGCTGTTCCATGGGACAGTGGGAATCAGGAGGCTGCAGGTGATGCCTGACCTGGTGCTGTGCCCTTCCCTCTGCAGGCTATCGCTACAATGACCTGGTGTCCCCTCACTACCTGACCATGATCGCCAACCTGTCGGGCTGCTCCGCGCACCGCCGCACGCCCAACTGCTCCGACATCTGCTTCCACAAGAAGTACAGGACCCACGACGGCTCTTGTAACAACCTCCAGCACCCCATGTGGGGTGCATCCCTCACAGCCTTCCAGAGGCTTCTCAAACCTGCCTACCAGAATGGATTTAACTTGCCCCGAGGGTTTTCCTTGGCAGAGGATGCCAGGGATCTGCCCCTTCCTCTACCTCGCCTTGTCTCCACTGCCATGATCGGGACCGAGACCATCACCCCCGATGACCAGTTCACTCACATGCTCATGCAGTGGGGCCAGTTCCTGGACCACGACATGGACCAGACGGTGGCAGCCATCAGCATGTCCCGTTTCTCAGACGGAGCCCCTTGCAGCGAGGTGTGCACCAACGACCCTCCCTGCTTCTCCATCGCTGTCCCTGCCAACGACCCCCGCGTGCGGAACGGGCGCTGCATGTTCTTTGTGCGCTCGAGCCCCGTGTGTGGCAGCGGGATGACCTCCCTGCTGATGAACTCTGTCTATGCCAGGGAGCAGATCAACCACCTGACATCCTACATCGACGCCTCCAACGTTTACGGCAGCACGGAGCAGGAATCGCGGGAGCTGCGGGATCTGAGCGGCCAGAAAGGGCTGCTGAAGCGAGGGCAAGTTGTGCCCAGCTCGGGGAAGCACCTCCTTCCCTTTGCCGTGGGGCCACCCACGGAGTGCATGAGGGACGAGAATGAGAGCCCCGTGCCCTGCTTCCTGGCGGGAGACCACCGTGCCAACGAGCAGCTGGGGCTCACGGCCATGCACACGCTGTGGTTCAGAGAGCACAACCGCGTTGCCACTGAGCTGGCCGCCCTCAACCCGCACTGGGACGGGGACCTCCTGTACCACGAGGCGCGGAAGATTGTGGGTGCCCAGATGCAGCACATCACCTATGCCCAGTGGCTGCCCAAGGTCCTCGGGGAGGCTGGGATGAAGATGCTGGGTGAGTACAAAGGCTACAACCCCAATGTCAACGCGGGGATTCTCAACGCCTTTGCCACGGCCGCTTTCCGCTTTGGGCACACCTTGATCAACCCCATCCTGTACCGGCTGAACGAGACCTTCCAGCCCATCCGACAAGGCCACATCCCCCTGCACAAGGCCTTCTTCTCCCCTTTCAGGATCATGCAGGAAGGGGGGATCGACCCCCTCCTCCGTGGGCTGTTTGGCGTTCCTGGGAAAATGCGGGTGCCCTCTGAACTCCTCAACATGGAGCTGACAGAGAAACTCTTCTCCATGGCACACTCTGTGTCACTGGACTTGGCTGCTATCAACATCCAGAGAGGGCGAGACCACGGCATCCCACCCTACAACGACTTCAGGGTCTTCTGCAACCTCTCCTCAGCGCAGGAGTTTGAGGATCTCCGAAATGAGATAAAAAACTTGGAGATCAGAGAAAAGCTCAGGAGGTACTGTAGCCTGGATGTGGAAGGATCAAAATTATTGGAGACCAGTCAATGAAAAGTTCCTGCTTCTTTCAGTACACCCATGGAATAACCTTCCCAGATACTGCCCCCCACAGATGTTAAGATAGGGTAATAACTGTGGTTTAACAATGAGGTTAGACAAATGAAGTTTCTCCAAGTGATCAGTCTGGTTTTGGGTGGAATGTTGTCAGGCACTGCTGTGGTGTAGTTTGGAAGCAGATTGAGCCTTGGAGCTGTTTTCCAGTCAGACTAAACTGCGTCCTATCTGCCCTGTCTGCCTCTTCCAAGGCAGGTCTTTATCCTATTGTCTTTTAGATAAAACCATTAAAAATATTGTCCAGATGAGTTCCTGACACTCAAATTTCTATGTTGGTGTCAGATTTATATTATCACTGCTCTTTGAGAGCCTCTTAACTTTTTTTTTTTAATATCTGTTATCCTGCAGTTTATATGGAACTACAAAAAATATTGACCTGTTTCCAGCACTTATGGTGGAGGATCTTGTCCCTGGGACCAGAGTGGGACCAACACTGATGTGCCTGTTAACAACTCAGTTCAGAAGGCTGAGGGATGGAGACAGGTATTGCCATTGGAATCATCCCAAATCCTTTGGTATTCACTTTGGGAGGTTTTTTATCTTACAAGAAGAAGCAGAATCTGCAATTTTTTCTTATTTATTGTCTTATGATGTGATGAACAGTGTTCTCTGTCCAGTATATTTGCAAGAACACTTGTCACAGTTACTGTCAAGGTATCCTTTCTTGATTTAATGCTGATCCTTTCACTGCAGAACACTGGGAATCACTGAGGATGTTCCCAATATCTCATTAAAGTCCTAGAAAATGTCCACAGGAGCTTCTTTCTAATCCCTGTTTGCTGTTTGTGTGAATGAGACACCTTTGCCTGGTGATGCACTTAGGGCAGGAGCACGGGAGTTTGTGGGTTCAAAAAAAGCCATCTGTGTTTGCAGCCACCTGACACCAGAGCAGACGCTCATTTTGAGGGGTGTGGGTGCTGCCACACAGATGTCAGGGAGCTCATCTTCCTCTCCCAGCCTCACTCACTCACTCACTCACTCACTCCTCTCCCACTCCTGAGTCATGCTGTGATTACACCCCACTGCAGATTTTGGTATGAGAACCCCGGAGTGTTCACGCCGGCGCAGCTGACTCAGATCAGACAGGCGTCCCTGGCTCGTGTCATCTGTGACAACAGTGACCACATCCAGCAGCTGCAGAGAGACGTGTTCCAGGTGGCATCATACCTGCAGGGCATGGTCAGCTGTGAGGAGATTCCTGCCGTGGACCTCCGCCTGTGGCAGGACTGTTGTGAGGGTAAGGAGAGGGATGTGCTGGCTCTGACTGGTGTGGATGCACTCTGGGTGGCATTTGTCATGTGCCACAGCAGCTTTTATGGAATTATAGCTGATTTCTGGCTGTACCATGAGACCCCTGTGTCAGCAAATGACTGCAAAGAGAATGGAAAATAGAATACAATAGAATAGAATAGAATAGAATAGAATAGAATAGAATAGAATAGAATAGAATAGAATAGAATATCTCAGCTGTAAAGGACCTGCAGCAATCATCCTGTCCAATCTCCTGACCAATTCAGGGCTGATCAAAAGTTAAAGCAAATTATTAATTATGTCTTAATTATTATTATGTCCAAATGCTTATTAAACCCTGAGAGGTTTGGGACATTGGCCACCTCTCTAGGAAGCCTGTTAACTCTGTTAGCTTCATTTAATCTCTCTGAAAGTCCACCTCACTGAGGACTTTGGTCTCTGGCTGAGGAAGAGACTGAAACAGGACATGATTCCCACCACGTGTCACTTCCCAGATTCATTTAGGAGCCTAAATCTCTGCCATTACACCTCAGACCCTGCCATGGTGCCCTTGGGCTCCATTCTGGTTCAGATGTCCATTTGAGACATGGTTATCCACGCGTGATGCACACCCTTTTCCACATCTTGGTTGCCTCCTTCCCTCTGGCCCAAGAGATATGTCCTGGGTGGATGGTGCAGGAGGGCAGCTGTGCCTCGTGCTGCTGCAGTTCACACAGTCCTGTTTCAAGCACCAGTGCTCACTGCAGACTTTCCCTTCCTTCCCAAGACTGCCGGACACGAGGGCAATTCAGGGCTCTTTCGCAGCGGTTCCGAAGCAAGAGGTCTCCTGGCTTCAGCTACCCAGAGGAAAACCCTGCAAAGCACAAGCCTGCCTTGCCCAGGTGTAGTATCACCCCTTCTACCTCCAGTTTATGAAACAGAAGCTTTAATAACTCAGTCCATTCAGGCCCCTGAATCTGGCGCTTTGCAGAGATCTGGGGTCAGGGGTGGATCAGTAGAGAGGTGCTGAGCTCAGCCAGTCCTCCACACTTCAGTGCAGAGCCCAGCTCTGATGTGTAAATACCTGGGCTGAGGGGCTCTTTGGCTGGCATCCCTTGGCAGGCGAATCTGGCAGTTGGGCCCTTCTCTTTGATGCTCACTTGGAGGCTGATGTTGGAGAAGGCAAAATGATTCCCTCACCTAGGAAACTACTGTTTGCATAACCCCTTTCACTTTTTATCCCTGACCCCAGAGACAAGGCACCCTCTCCAAGCTCTTCCTCCAGAGAGAACCTTGAGTCCCTTGTGGCTGAACTGGAGAAGACAGTCACTTCCCTACGGAAACAGGTAAAACTTGGTGCCCCAATGTTTGTCTTTCATGGAGTTATGAACCTCAGCAAAGAAAACTTGAGCCAGCATTTTCTTCTTGTATTTGGGGCAGGTTAAAGATTATCTGTGCAGTGGTTGCAGACTCCTTGCATTTGAGGCAGGTTAAATTTTATCTGTGCAGTGGTGCAGACTCCTTGCATTTGGGGCAGGTTAAAGATTATCTGTGCAGTGATGCAGACTCCTTCCATTTGGGGCAGGTTAAATTTTATCTGTGCAGTGGTTGCAGACTCCTTGCATTTGAGGCAGGTTAAATTTTATCTGTGCAGTGGTGCAGACTCCTTTCATTTGGGGCAGGTTAAAGATTATCTGTGCAGTGGTTGCAGACTCCTTGCATTTGGGGCAGGTTAAATTTTATCTGTGCAGTGGT
>VYZP01018949.1:58193-81876 GCA_013400635.1 Hypocryptadius cinnamomeus
TTATCTGTGCAGTGGTTGCAGACTCCTTGCATTTGAGGCAGGTTAAATTTTATCTGTGCAGTGGTGCAGACTCCTTTCATTTGGGGCAGGTTAAAGATTATCTGTGCAGTGGTTGCAGACTCCTTGCATTTGGGGCAGGTTAAATTTTATCTGTGCAGTGGTGCAGACTCCTCTCAGAGCTGCTGCTTTGTCCCCCCCAGGTGAATGCACTAGAGAGCCAGCTGAGGTGGCACCACAGGAACACCAGCACACGTGGACAGGGCAAGAAGATTGGGGACAAATGGAGAAAAAGATGACCGTGTTGCCTCCTTGTATAAGGTCAGTGTGTTTGTTCTGGGCTGGGGCCCCACAGGGGCAGTGTAGGGGGACACCTCAGCAGTGTTCCCATGCAGGGAGGATGGAGCAATGAGGTGATGAATGGGACATGAGGTAATAGACTTAAATGCAGCAGGTTAGACACTGGTTTCTGCTGGCAGTGATTAGTGACTCACTGGAATGGGCTGTCTGGGGACGTGGTGGCGTATCCATTCCTGGAGGTCCCTTAAGAACTGGTTTGGCAAAGATGGGGAAAGACATAAGTATAGGATGGACCAGGTGGTTTGGGTGAGGTCTCCCGGGCCCATTCTCCTGGGACTCTGGGTAGGTTTATTCTAACAACATTTAATGTCATAACCCCAAATCCAAGAGCCTCGGAAGGACCTTTGTGGGGAGGGATATCACAAAGCTCAGTGATGGAGTGGATGGACTGGTTCCTCCCCAGGGGAACAAGGACATCTGGGCAGATGGAGCAATCCATCATTTGCTTACAAACTGGCAGAGATTTCCCCCTGCCCATCTGAGTCACCATGCTCCTCACTCCTGAAGGCACCAGTCCTCTGTTTGTTGAGCCCAAGCCAGGGCAGCACAGCTGTGAGGTGCCTATGTAAAGTCCCTGTCAGCCCCTGCCAGCCTGGGGACTCCCACTGCTTCTCAGCAGTAACACAGTCCTGGCCAGAACTCCAGTCCAGGTGTTCATGGGCACGGGGAACACAGCCTGAGCTCCCTTCTCCTGCTTCCCATGGAGATCCCTGCAGCCTTGACAGAGAGGCTGAACAGCTCCCTGGCACCTGCCAATCTGGAGAAGGTGGTGGATGGCTTTTATGTGTTGCAAATGATTACTTCAGGGACAGAAGCAGAGGAGTTTTGAGAAGTGCAGTTCTGCCAGGCATTCAGTACTAGGAGGAGCATTCATTCTCTGGAAGTTAGATTAAAGGATGGGGCATGCGAAGGCTGGTCTGTGCTGATAAACACAGGAAAAAGCAGAAAGGGAAAGCCTGGAGGCTGGCCAGGCTGTTTATCAGCATGATTTAGTGTTTTGGTCTTTACAGATTTTCCACTCAAACAGGGACTCTGCTTCAGAAATGTGACAGAGTGCAGTGTGATATATGAATTGGCTTTTCCTTGCCATTGTTTCAGATCCTTGATGAGGCCTGGCTTTACAGGGTCCCTGAAAAGTATTACTGTGGGTTTAAAGGTTTTCCTGCCCCAGACCTGCCAGGTACAAATGGCTCACTCTGCCTCCAGCTGCTCCTACAGAGCTTTTCTGCTTTCTTGTGCCTTTTCAGGTGCCCTGTGACCTGCACTCCTGCTCTCCACCAGCCAGTCCAACTCACCCCTACAGGGCTCAGAGAGCCACCATGAGACCCCCTGGTGCTGTGCCTGCTGTCACACCTCCTGTACCACTCCCTGTCACAGGACCACTGTACTTTTGCCTGTATTGAACCCTCTGCACTGACTGTCTATGAGCCCCTCAGCCCTTGGACCCTTCCTGCCCTTGTCAGCCTCCCAGGGATGGGCTCTGCCCTCAGTGGTGACAGCCCAGAGTCTGCCAAGGTGCCTCTTTCTTCCACAGCCCCCAGGAAATAGATACAAATTGAAGCTGCTTTAGTGCCACTGTTCTACTCTGCTCCTCTTCCCATGCACTGCTGTCATCACCCACCAGCCCTTGTGTGAACTGTCCCATGGACACCCATCCAAAACAATTCATTAAGAGGCTAAAACTTCCTCAAATGCACTGTGGGGCGAGGAAACATCTGGAGAAATCACTTTAAAAGAAAAGAAAAGAAACACGAAGCCCAGAAGAAACCCCAGCCATCTTCTGATGCCACCAAAAAGACCAAGAGGAACTTCAGGGTTGGGTGTTTCAGGATGGGCTGCCAGGTACAGTGTGGCCAGCCTGGATCTCCAGCTGGGCTTTGCCAGTCGTTGGTGACAAGTGGCACATCCCATGACCCCAGAGTCACCTGCCATTCCTCAAAGCTATTTTCCTCAGCATGACCTGCATTCTCCAACTTTCTTCCCGTTTAGGGGCTTGATTGTAATTATGCTCCTCTTCCTTTTTTTTCTCTCCAAGAAGGCTCTTTGCTGGAAGATGTATTTTGAGTGTAAACGTAACAGGACCTGGAACAGAACCTCAGCTAATTAGGTGTAATGGGTGTTCTCATTAGTGGAGGGGAGCTGCTGGTTTCTGTCAATTAGGCTGGGAGGCCACGCTGTGGTGTTTGACACGTGGGTGGATGCAAAATGCTGTTTGTGTTTATGGCTCCCTGGTGCTCTGCAGCCAAACCAGGGCTGTGCAGGCAGCTCTGCTGGTTTTGGTGCTCTTTGGAGGTGCTTCTTAGTGGTGCTAGAACTGAAGTCCCTGTGTACCCACCACAACCCCAAATCTGTGGACAGATTGGTTTTAATACATCTCTGTAAGCTGGTCACGGGGACTGAAGAGGAAATACTTGATCCATTAGATATCTGTGTCTTCCTTATCTTCATCACTTTTACCGCATCCTCCCACTTTCTTTCCCACAGCACAAGGACCAGAACCTTCTATGAACATGCTTTTTCTTCTTTTTTTTTTTTTTTTAGGTGTTTTATAGTACTAAAAGGGATTAAAAGCAGCAGGGATGCTCCTGGAACTGAATAGGAAAATAATAATAAAAAAAAGATACTAGAAAAAGGTTGTGATTTATCATCTCTTTCCTGGCATGGGACTGAGCTGTGTGTGTCCTGTGCAGACAGAGGTTTGCAAGGATGAGTGTGTCCTCTGCATGTCTGGTAGGCTCAGCTCAGAGGCAGTATTTAGTCCTCAGGGATGTTTGTCATTTGAAAGTACTCTTTCATTTAGGTGCAAATCAAGATCCAAAGCCTTGCGTGTTAGAAATCAGCTGCACTCATCTATCGCTGGTACCACTGGAGGATCTAATCTGGCAAAGGTCAATAAAGGTAAATCAGTTCACAGTCTCCTTTTGCTGACCAGAAGTTCAGTGAGACCTCATTCAAAACAGTGAGGCACAAGCTCTCTGTGCTGCACATGATCAGATTTTTTTCAGGGCATAACCAGGCAGCCCCTTTTGCTCCTAATGGAGTGTGACATGAGGAGCACACTTGTCACAAGGGCTGCAGAAGGACAGCCCTTCCCTTTGGTCTGCAAACCCTTCTGTGCTCCTTCCTCAGTTCCCTTCCTCATGCTGAAGTGAGAAAAATGCACAGAGACATTACACAGTGGGGAAAATGCACACAGAGGCTTTGCACATCGCTGTGTGGCACCGGGGGTGAGGCTGTGAGCTGGGCAGGGGGCAGACCTTGGGGGACTCACCCATCTATTCAGGTGCTACTTGGGTAAGGAGGGAGCAAAATATTTTATTAGAGATTCCCTTTCTTCCCAGTTCTCATCAGTTCAGGAATGCACAGGCCACTCTGAGGAGCACTCTGTACTCCTGCCCTCTGCCCTGGGCATCTCTGCCTGGGAGAAGGTGAGGAAATTGCTGAGTCCAAAACTCAGACAAGGAAATCCTTTTGCCATTTTTTTGGCCATCATTGAACACCCAGGATGCAGGACACAGCATGTCTAGAGCTGTTGACCCAATGGTGGGTCCAGCTTGTTCCTCATACCCCACGTGGTTGCAGTTGGCAGACCAGAATCCTACAATTAATTTTTTCATATTTCTTTTTAAGTAGCCTCTTTCAAATCGCAGCTGCACACCCAAAATGAGTTACAAGCAGAGGAGAATCAAAATAATGGGTTCAAGGCCAGGAGTGGGGTTGCCAGGCACAGAACTCCCACTAATTAGATGGAACAGTTAAATGACAAAGTCCAGGTGGGGACTGGGGGCTTGGAGTTGGGATTTCTCACCAGAGCAATCTTCAGGTGACCTAAAGTGCACATGGAAGATGTGAGGGGGTAATCTCTGGTCTTTTGGGTGATGGCTGTGGGTGGTGGGATTTGGGAGGGGGTTTGGAGCATGTCAGTGTCCAGGTGTGACCAGGCCTGGGGGAGTGTGGCTGTGCTGACACTGTGAGAGCTGGGGGTTGCATTCCAGGGCTTGGCTGTGGATGTCATGCAAGCACCTGAGGCTGATTCAGACCCTGCATCAGGCAAAGATCTCCTGATTCTGAGGAGGACCCATCTCTGGTGGAAGCTGAGTGAGCACCAGATCCCGCTGAATCTGGGATGCAAATTCCCTAGCAATCCTCTGCAACAGGGAATTAGTGTGGGGAGGCAAATGCTTTAGTGGGGTAACTCTGGGAGGTCATTGTAGATTGAAGAAAGAAAGGATCTTGTGTTTTAAGCCCCCAATATCCAGCCAGGAAATATCCAAACACTTCAGATCTCTTCTAAGGTTATTTCCTTAATTCTGTTTTAACTCTCCCACATTTGTGGATGCAATTATTGCCCTATGGAAAAAAAAAAATATCCTCCCACACAAGTGAGATGAAGACTATTAACTGGAGTCAGCCACTTGTGACAAGAGCTGCTCGAAGAACAGAGAGCTGTGTTTATGGTGCTCTGGTAAGAAGCAAAGAGCACACTTTAAAATAATGATTAAATAAAACAACAGCCGTTCTCCTTCTTCTTCGAGAGCAGCAAGCCCGGCTCCAGCTGTGCCTGTCTCCCAGATGTGCCCGTGGGTCTGAGCGTGGGACTCCTGCCTGCAGACTCGTCCCGCCGGCAGACTCGTCCCACCAGACGAACCAGTTTCACTTTCAGAAATAGGAAGTTCGCCGGGAAGGGCCGGCGAGCGCCCAGACGGGTGCGGGTAACGCGGGCCGGCAGGATGAGCTCCCCGGCCGGCGGCAGGAGCCCCGCATCCCCCCTTCCCCCGGCCTCCCGGAGCGCGGTGGCATAGCCCACCGCATCCACAGCATCGCCGGGCATGGAGCAGTTCGTCAGGAAGCGCCTGACCTTCCTGACATCCTTCTGGAACAAGCTCCGTCCCCGCTCCGTGACGGAGAGCTGCTCGCTGGGGTATCTTGGCTCTGATTCCGTTTCGCTGAACTCGGAGGCGACTTCCATTTCCTTCATCCCCAAGTCGTCTCTCTGTATCGCTTTGTACGCTTTCACAGCCCGCAGCGCCGAGGAGCTGAGCGTAAGCGCAGGGGACAAACTGCGTGTCCTCAGAGAGGAGGGCGAGTATGTCCTAGCCCGGCGGCTGCTGGGGGAGCCGGCCATGGGCTACGTCCCTGCTGCCTACGTGGCCAACCTCAGCCAGGGCACCTCCGCTCACCGCCCGTAAGTATCCCCTGCTCCGGATCCACAGGGGGATGGAGGCTGGGCTAGGGCAGCACATCCCGCGCAGGGAAAGGCAGCGCTCACCCTCCACAGCGGCGGCGAGCACCAGATCCTCGTCCCCTGCTTTGGCCATCAGCGGCGCTGGGACTGAGCGGGGACCTGCCCTCCCCTGAGCACCTCTGCATCCCCTGCAGCCCCTGCAGCCCCTGCAGCTCGTGGCAGGAGGGTGGAGGTGTTCGGCAGAGGAAGCGAGATTTGGGGGATGCTCCAGAGATGCCGGTGTCCCTTCCTGGCTGCATCACCCTCGCATGGAGTGGGCTGGCTCTGGGCTGGGGTGCGGGGTGATGCTGGGCAGGGTTGCAAAGGCTCCTGCTTGCTCCGGCTGCTTTCCTTGTTGTTAAAGGGGAGCCAGCAGAAAAAGAGGGAGCTGGGGAGCTTGCACCAGAGCCCTGCCAGCTCCAAAGGGCTTGGGAGCACGGGAAGAAACATTTTGGGTTGGTAGCTGCCAGGAAGCCCAGAGCTCTGTAGGGCCAGCTGTTGCTGCCGCTGCCATCCTGCTTATCCAGAGCTGGGGGCTTCCTCCCGGTCGGTGCCTCTCCCAGCCGACAGGAAGCTGGGGGCATGTCTCAGCCCTCTGGCAGCCGGGGAAAGCCCAGGCTCCTCGTTGCATAAGGCAGCCTGGTCCCGACACGTCGGGCGAAGCGCCCCGAGACACAGCTGTTCCCTCTGTGCCCTGAGTCACCGAGCGCGGGCAGCGCGGGGCTGCGGCGGGCGGGGCACCCTGGGGACCCCTCCGCGCTCGCCCTGTGCTGAGTGGGGTGAAGGAGAGGAGCAGGAGAAGTCCGGGAAGGGTCCCCGATGTGCAGGTGGGATGGGAGAGACCCTCCCTGCGTGTGCTTTGAGCAAGGCAAATCCATCCGGTTGGGCTGTGCTGGGGCCACACCGGTGTGGACCGTGGGGTCGGCTCCCTGCCTTATTCCCATGGCATGGGACAGTTGGACAGGCTACAGGGGAGCGTGTAGCACAAACACACATGTTTGTACCTGTGTGTGTACCTGTGTGTGTCTGTGTACTTATATGTGTACATGTGTGTGTACCTGTGTGTGTGTGCCTGTGTGTGTACCTGTGTGTGTACCTGTGTGTGTCTGTGTACTTGTGTGTGTGTACCTGTGTGTGTGTGCACCTGTGTGTGTGTGCCTGCGTGAGCAGCAGCCGTGAGCAGCTCCTGCCCAGCCACATCGTGCGGACAGGGACAAGGGCGGTGCCAGGGCGAGCGAGGGCAGCCGGCAGGACCGTGCGCGGCTTCCAGCCGGAGCGAGCCGTGAGCCCGCAGACTCCGCGGAGCCGCAGGTCGGAGCTGGGTGGTAATTTGTTCACCCCATCACATATAATTTCCTGCGCGGCTTCTCAGACGCTGGCGATCCCAGCTAATGAAACTTTTGGCTTCTCACGTCCTGGCTGCCTTAGGTTGGATGGGGCTGCGCCTTCCCTGTGCATTCCGCTGTGTCGGGACCCAGCCAGCCACCGTGCCTTTCCTTACGGGAATTCAGTGATGAATCTCAGTGATGTGACACAGAAAAGGGGTTTGGCTGGGTCCTCCCCCGGCTTGGTGCTGTGAAGTCCCCAGCCAGCACTGCCACGGCTGGAGCAGCAAAAGGCAATTGCCTGAGATGTTTTCATTGATGCCATTTGCTCATGGGCTCAGAGCTGCTTCTGCCCATGAGGTGCAGGTCAAGAGGTGCAAAGGGATCCTGTGCCTGCAGATGTTGCTGTCATGGCAGGACACAGGGACAACCTCTCCAGAGCATCTTCCACACAGTGCCAGGTGGTTGATGCTTTATTTACCACAGACTGTCAGCCCAAGAGTATAAATCTCACCTCAGGGTTTGGGATGGAGCTGAGACCTGGACAGCAGTGTACAGACACTGGTGGAGGAAATGCCCCATCCCTGGCAGTTCAATACCAGGCTGGATGGGGCTTTGAGCAGCCTGGGCTAGCAGAAGGTGTCCCTGCCCATGGCTGGAGGGGTTGAATGAGATGAGTTTTAGGGTCCCTCCCAATCCAAACCATTCTGGGATTCACTGATTCTGAAATGAAATGGTCTGCAGGCAGTGAGCTGCAATAAACTGCAGCAAGTACCTGCAAAGCCCACCCAATGGAACAGCCCTGGTGCAGGCAGCCACATCTACAGGTTTTGAGACATGTTCTAGCCACCATACCACTTGGTGGCTGCAGGAATGAGCAAACAGTGGGATCCCAGCAGCTGCTCCCTCTCCCCAGCTCAGAGGGTGCAGAATCCCCTGAAACACATGCTGACCCATCTGTGCAGCATTCCCTTGCCCTGCTCTGACTCCTCTGCTCTGCTCTCCAGCTGGTACTTCAGCAAGATCAGCCGAAACGAAGCGGAACAGCTCCTCCTCTCGCCTCCCAACCAGCACGGCTCCTTCCTCGTCCGGGACAGCGAGAGCAGCAAGGGCGAATACTCTCTCTCAGGTGACCTTGTGGCAATTATCCAGACAAAATTAGCACGGGGAAAGGAAGCAGGCTGTTCCTTAGGAACAGCTCCTGGCTTGTTTAGCATGGGGTGAAAACAAGAATAAGTTTAAAGCACTCTTCAGCACCTTGTTGAAGGGAATGGGCGGCTTTCTGAGGGTGAGGGGAAAGTTTACAGAGCAGGGATGGATTGTTGAATCACCGTGGCAAAGGAAAGTGCGTGGCTCCTGTCTGGGATATGAAAGCCATAAACATTTCACTGCAGCTTAATGATGGTTTCATGGCACTAACTCCCAGGATTTCATTCCAGCAGCTTTTGTCATCTGAGGGTTGTTTAAAAATATGCTGCCACTCCAGATTGCCAGGGCCTGGGCTGCTCCCACATACTGAAATCTGAATCCAGGGGGTTTTGGACCAGGCAGTGCCATTACAATATGTTTTAATCCCCATAAAAGTAATCCTAGGAAAATTCATGGCAAACTCTACATCCCACCATCAGTCCCTGAGCTGTGGGAGTCACACCCACTCCTGGTTTGTCCTCTTTGAGCAGCTCTGATGTTCTCTGAGCAGCCCATGGTGGAATTATGCCTGGTAATAAAGCTTATTAATTATCCCTGATAATAAAGCATCACCTCTGTGGTCCAAAGGAGCCTGGCTCACAATGGCCAGGAGTCCTCTGAGCCAGGAGGTGGAAGCAGAAGGGAGGTGGGGAGTGGGATGAAGCAGTCCAGGGGAGTGTTGTGTTGCTTTAACTTTATTAGAAGGCTTGGAATCTTTAAAGGTGAGAGGGTAGAGCAAGCAGGGAGGTGGGGAGGGACTGATCTTTGCACGAGTTGAGTTTTCCCCAACCTGGGCTTCCCCACAGTGCGCAACCATGCCAAGGTCAGCCACTTCCGAATCTGCAAGAGCCCCAGGGGCAGCCTCTACATCCAGAAGGGACACCCCTTTCCCAACATGGAGGAGCTCCTCGCCTTCTACACGGAGCACTGGAAGGTCATCCAGAGCCCCCTGCTGCAGCCCTGCAGCCCTGCGGTGCGTAGGGGCACAGCTCGGCCCCGCTCCCCACCATCCCCGGCATGGGAAAAGGGAAAGGGAAACGAGGGAAACTAGAAATAATTAGTCTGTCCGTTTGGGTTTTGAGCTTTCTTAAACTAAATTTAAAGCCCACCATTAGTATAGCTGCCAGCATCACCTTTGATCAGCTATGTTAAGGCTGGGCATGGCATTTATATGTATTTTTGACTAGCTAAAATGCACAGAATTTTCTGAAATATGATGTCCATCTCAAAGACTGGAAACCAAGTTGTTGCAATCCCATTCAGTATGGATTCTGGAAATACCTGCGCTTCCAATTTTTTCCTGAGAATATAAGACAAAACACATGGCTTTCATAAAGTTTTCATACCAATTAGTGCAGTGCTCATAAGTCTAATTACAGTATTAATCCCAAATTGCCAGCTCATTTCCTGATTAGAGTTCCATCCACTGATTATGACTTGGAAATAGCAATTAACCATGTGAATAATCCAAGAGTGAAATTGAAAGGTGTGGGATAAAAGAAATGCTTAATGAACTGAAGTCTAAATCAGCCGTAATATGCAGTAATATTAATTCATGCATTTTTATTTATTGGTGGAGATGGAGAAAAGCCACTTTTGAGGCCTGATGAGGAGTGAATTATGACTTGAACTCCTGGTATTTCATGTAGTCTCCAAACTCTCCCCCTTGCACACCTGGGGTCCCAGCAGGGCTCATGCAGAGGATGCCCCATGTGCTCTGTGCCCGCAGTGAACATTGAGGGAAGGGCAGTGCTCACGCTCAGCCCCTGGCTGGTGGAGCACCATGTCCTGCTCCTCTGTGGGCACCAAGGGCTGCTGCAGGCTCCAGCAGCAGGCCTTGGCTGGCTGGCTGGTCCGAGTGTGCCATTCCATGTCCATCTGACAGACTCCCCCCGAGAGGGACGGCTGGGAGCGCCCGCGGTGGGAGTTCGCCCTGCGGAGGAAGCTGGGAGAGGGCTACTTTGGAGAGGTGTGGGAAGGGCTGTGGAGGAACACGGTGCCAGTGGCCATCAAGATCATTAAAGGTATGTGGAAGAATCAGAAGAATCAGATGTTAACAGCAGCCAACTCATTCACTGCCATTATCATTGACCCTCTTTTATTTCGTCATTCTCTTGGCCACTGTGACTGTTTTATCATGCAAACTGCAGTAGGAGCTGGTGAGGAGCCACTGGAATATTTCTGTGCACAAACCTAAGTTTGGGCTGCATCTCTATAAAATAGCTCCAGCCAGTGGGTGTGTGACAAGTGACATTACATCAAATCAAACAGGTTTGATATACATTAAGTCCTGATGGGACTGTGATCCTGAAAATGAGACCCAAACCCCTATGGAAAACATCTTGTTGCCTCTGAAACACAGGTTGTGCGGACCTGAGCTTTGAGAGCAGGGATGGGCTGTGAGGAGGTAAAAAAGGTCCTCATCCCAGTTGGAGGCACTGAGGTCCCCATGTCTGCATGAGAAAGTGGCTTACAAGGGCTGTGTTGGCTTTCTCCCACAGCTGACATGAAAGCAGAAGACTTCACCAAGGAGATTCAGAACCTGAAGCGTTTGAGGCATGAGAAGCTGATCCAGCTGCACGCCGTGTGCTCCCTGGAGGAGCCCGTGTACATCATCACCGAGCTCATGCGCAAAGGCAACCTCCACAGCTACCTCAACAGTGAGTGCTGTGCTGGCCCCACGGGATGGGGGATCCTGGGCCACTGCTTCCTCAGCCTCAGAGTGGCCCTATGAATCTGAATGAGGACCTTAAGAGAGTGCCAGCCTGGTTTCTGCCCTGTTTGATCAGTGGTAACACAGAGCAATCCATGGGCAGATGGATTGGTGGAGATGGTCTTGGGATCACAAAGTCTGCCATGATCCTCTGGGTGTCCATGTGGGCTGGGTCTGTATCAACCCTGGGAACCCAAGCTCGTTACTAGGAAGCTTCATCCATCCTCCACCTACCCATGGTCTGCCAGCTTCCACCAGTGCACAGAATCTCACTGCTGTGTATGGGTAATTCCACCTTCTTTAGGAATGAAACAGCCAAACCTCCCCGTGGCTTTGTGCGTGTGCAGAGCTCATAACATGCCGTGGACCACTCATCACCCAGTTTAATTTCCTTGGTCTTTCTTTTCCTGCCCCAGCACAACCAGACAAACTGCTCCCACCAAGACCTGTTTTTCTACAGGGTGCTCCCCCTCCCACCCACACTGACCTTGTTTCTGACTGGGGCTCCAGCAGCAGAGCTGGAGCTCACAGGTACAACAGGCTGAGAGGCCTGCAGGGACATTTGCATGGCAGAAGGTCACCTTTGGCTTTGAACGAGCCATGGATATCTGTGACCTTGGTGGTCTTCAGAGCCCACCCCTGTCCCACGCTTGAGGAGCACATGGCTGTGCTGAACTTCCCACAGCACAAGGACAGTTAGACAGGAGCACAAATTTGAGGTTTTATATCATCCTTATGTCCCACACTGCCAGCACAGGGTCTCCTTTCAAATCAAAACACCAAAAAAGTTGTTGGTAGATTTCCCCCAATGTTTGGATTGTCTTGATTAACAGGTCCTGAAGGGAAGTCCTTGGGCACCTCCCACCTGCTCAACATCGCCTGCCAAGTGGCGGACGGGATGAGGTACCTGGAGGAGAAGCACATTGTCCACCGGGATCTGGCAGCCAGAAACATCCTGGTTGGAGAGGAACTCACCTGCAAAATCGCTGATTTCGGACTTGCCCGGCTCCTCAAGGTCAGTTCAGGAGATGCTGCGGTCCCTCCCTGCCACCACTCGAGCTCACAGAGCTGTCCCATGATGGAGGCATTCCCTGCCATCCCCAAAACCCATGTCTGTGTTGTTCACCCCTTCCCTCATGTCCTGTCTGACACTGCTTTTCAGGATGACATCTATTCCACCAGCAGCAGCACTAAAATCCCAGTGAAGTGGACGGCCCCAGAGGCAGCCAACTACCGCACCTACTCCCTCAAGTCCGACGTCTGGTCCTATGGGATTCTGCTCTACGAGGTCTTCACGTATGGACAGATCCCATATGAAGGTAGGGCTGCTGCCCCACTCCATCCACCTGCTGGGCAGCTTGCCCATGGCCCCCAAAAGCCAGAGGGTCATGAAATGTTATATTGTCCCTTCCCTTAGGGATATTGAAGCAGCTCCTGGAGCATGAGCAGGTTATTGTCCATTTAGGGATGGCTTAGGGGGATATTCAGTGGTTGCAGAGTGGGTGCAGGAACTGGGGGCAGGAAGTTGGTCTGGATCTCCCAGATCCCCTTTTCTACCACCCCTCTGGCAGAGAGACACCATTTCACAGCACCACCAGTGACATCTTGGCCACTGCAGGTGTACCTTCAGGGCATCCTTTGGGGACATCAGACTCAGAGACATTTTCTCCTTCCTTGCAGGAATGACAAACCAAGAAACAGTACGACAAATCACCAGGGGCTACCGCCTCCCCCGGCCCAGCCCCTGCCCTCCCGAGATCTACAGCATCATGCTGGAGTGCTGGAGTGGCAACACGGAGGAGCGTCCCACCTTCCTGGCCCTGCGGGAGAAGCTGGGCTTCATCTACAGGCGGCTGCTCAGCTCCCTCTCCTGAGGGACCCCTTCACACCATCCTTCCTGCACAAGCCCCTCCAGGCCAGCTCTTGCCTAGAAGTTCCTTCCTTCTGGTTTGCCCTCTGACAGGGCCACAAGGAAAGCACATCCCCCTAGAAAACAGCCTGTGCTCCCTCTCAGTCAGGGTGCAGGGAGGTGGCCAAGAGAGAAAGCAACAAGCTGTGGAGAACTCGTTGCCAGCGCTTGGCTGTGTAACAGTTTGGAGAAGCCCCACGGAGGCATCACTCAAAGTTTACATCTTCGTTCACTCAGTAGGGTGGGAGGCCCCTGCTGCTCCCCACACAAACGTGAAGGTTTGCAGTTCATGTTCAGTTGTGGCTCTGCTTGATTTATCTTGTAGTGTGTGTTCGGTGTATTTATCAATAAATGTGTGTGCATCCACATACAGGAGTCCTTGCAGGGCATTGCTGGATGCTCCTCCTTCAGCACGATGCTCCACTCCCTCCCAGGAATCATGGAATGGCTTGGGTTGGAAGGGCCCTAAAGTTCATCTTGTTCCAACCCCTCTGGCATGGACAGGGACACCTTCCACTACAGCAGGTTGCTTCAAGCCCTGCCCAACCTGGGTGTGAACACTTCCAAGGATGGGTTCAAGGAGCCCACCAAGAATAGGTTGAAGGAAGCACTGATTTGCAACCAGCCGTACTCTTGCAACCACAGATAAAACCATTATTGTGTCTCTTTGGACTCTCTTCACCCAAATACCCCTGTGTGCCTCTGCCACTCCTTTCCCAGGCAGCAACCCCACATGCCCTGAGGACTCTGCAGAGTCAGCTCCTGACTAGGCTGCTCCACTCTGGATCCTTGTCTCACTCACCATCCTGTGGTTATTCCAAGAAAAATGAATGTCTGTGTTCTAATACTGAATTCCTCCTTATCCCAGGTGCAGGCAGCAAAGGTAAAACCCTGCATCACCCTACTTTGCTCTTTATCCCACCCATGGGGAAGAGATACTCCCACCACCCCCAGCTCCTCCCTAATCCCAGGATACAACATTGCAGGGGGACCTTGAGCCTCTGGTCCCTCCCTAGCCATGGCAGAGCTTGCTCCACCAAGTCCCTCTTGCCCCCTGCCCAGGAACATTCCCAGAGGAAGGACTGTCCTTGGCAGCAGTGGAAGGACACATGGAAAAGCAGGAATTGGAGCAATGTCAAGGCTCCAGGCTGGTGCAGGCAGGGGCAGCCCGAGTGGGGCTGTTAGAGCCCTAACACAATTGTGGCACTGGTGGCAGGAGCAAACAGGCTCCTGTGGGTGAAAGGCAACTGGCAGAGGTTTAGAATTCCTCCTGACAAGCCCATCTTGCCCCTTTGCAGGTGACTAGTGGGACTGAGCCAACAGAAACGTTGGAATTTATAAAGTTAATATAGTTTATGTAACATTCCCCACGCCTGGGCAGTGTCCATGCTGTGCAGAACAGCAGAAACAAGTCTGGCTGTTGGCTGAGCAACTCTCCAAGCATGAGGGGCCTGGAAAGGGGAGGCAGGAATGTGGTTTAGGGGTGGGATGAAGCCTGCTCTGTTCCTGTAGAGCTGCAGTCCTGTCCTGGGAAGGCAGCAGCTCCTGGTTAGAGCATTCCTGGATGGAAAAAGCAACAGGTTGGGTTTGGACGTGGTTGCAAGAGGAAATCCTCTCCTTGTACAAACATTTTGCAGCCTGATCAAACACCTGAGCAGAGAGCACAGCTGTGTCCAGCCCAGGTCCTCTCCTGCAGGAAAATAAAGACTGAAGGCACATCCAGCAGGTGAAGGGTTGTGGCACACTAAGGAAGAGCAGGGACACAGTGTGGGGGGGGCTGCTGCACCTCAGAATCACAGAATGGTTTGGGTTGGAAGGGACCTTCAAGATCACCGTGTTCCAGCCCCCTGCCACAGGCAGGGACACTTTCCACTAGACCAGGCTGCTCAAATAGCAATAGACAGCAAATTCGCAGGTCTGGCTGCCACCAGATGGAGCTCAAAAATAAGCAGGAGGAGAAGGGTGTGCGTGGGGTGATGGGGCTGGTGTGGGGCACAGCCATCCATGGTGGGACACCTGGAGATACCAGGGGGGCTGGCAGGGCACCAGCCTGTCTCACACATGGCCCAAAACCAGCTCACTCAGCAGTCACAGTGAGCTCTTGGGTATGTGGAGGGTTTGAAGGAAAACCACAGCAGTTTTCCTTCCTCCTCCTCTTCCTCTGCTGCATGAAAAGCCAATCCACAGCCTGTGTGTGCCCACCAGCACGGTCTGCTGGGTTTTGGCATTTCTCAGAGTCACTACTTGTTTTCTAAAAGTAGATAAAGGTGGGGGGGGGGAGTGGATGGGGAGGGGAACCCAAATTTTCCTGTATGCTCCCACGATCTCAGCCTGAGCTGGGCACTGCAGCCCTCCCCCAAAAAACTAGACCAGGTTTTTCCTTAATCCACTCCACAAAGACAGGAATGCTGGGGTCCCAGTCCCTCCAGAACTGCTCCGGAGTGGGCACTACAAATCCTGCTGTTACAGGTACCTCCTGCTCCATTTGCAGCCTGGCATGTGCCCGTTTCAGGATTCAAGGATGGGAGCCTTGACCCAGTGGCATTTGGAAGCAGCCTCAGGCTAATGTGATGTATTTCAGCTGCACAGCTCATTTCTATTTTTAAGGTCCCACATCAGCGTTTGAAGGGTGAGGGGGAAGCAAAGCTGCTGGAGGGAAATAAACCAAACCAAAACAACCCCCAGCAGCAAGAGGCAGGGAATGGAAAGAAATACTTCTCACTGGAGGCGGTGGGGTGGCACGAGGGCTGCTGCAAAGGACGAGTGAGCAGAAAACACCAGCGAGTTTTTAGCAAATATGTGGATTAATCAACAGTTAAAACACCATCGAGGGAGCAGAGGGGGGACATCAGTCCCTGTGGAGTTGATGCCATGGGGGGTGGGTGCTTGCCCCTCCCTACAGGAAGAAGGGGATTGATTAGGGAGGTGTGCAGTGTATGGGGAACCCCTCTCATTATCTTACTTCTACTGCACAATATTTCCCTTGCTATCCCACCACAGCAGCAAGGTGAGGACACAGGAAATCAGCTGGAATCATAGAATCACTTAGGTTGGAAAAGCCCTCTAAGATCATTGAGTTCAGCCATTCCCCCAGCAGTGCTGAGCCCACCACTAACCCATGTCCCCAGGTGCCACATCCACAGGGCTTTTAAACCCCCCAGGGATGGGGACTCCCATGCTTGGGAACTCTTTCAGTGTGGCGATTTGTCCTGATATCCAACCTAAACCTCTCCTGCCACAATTTGAGGCTGTTCCATAGAATTGTGAAATGAGAGTTTTCTCTCATCACTTGTTACTTGAGAAGAGAGACACCCACAGCAGTGGAGATAGAAACAAGGACAAAAATAAATGTGCTTGGCTGTCAGATGCTTTTCCAAAATGTCTGCAGGCTGTGAAAGGACAAGAAAGCCCCTAAAAGCCTTTCAAACCCAAGCAAAAAAAAGGCAATGCCAAGGGCTTTGCTCTCAGAAGTGCCATGAAGCTGCCCAGGAGCACATTTGGGAGGACCTGGACTCTGTCTGTATCTCCACTCGCAGCAGAGAAGGAGTCTGAGTCTGTGACACTTCACAGACATTCAGAAAAACAGCCTTTAACTCATCAGGGGTTTTCCAGGCAGTTTTGCTTCACTGAACAGGGAACCATGGGCACAAGGCCTCTGACAGGTGTTGCAGTCCCTGCTGTAAATGCAACTCACCTTGGACCAGTGTGGGAATGAACTTAACCTTCATTCAGCATCCAAACACTGGATAGGGAAGCACCCATGTGCTCATGGCATCACAGAGCAGCTCACTTAGAGCTGATCAGGCTGGGGAACATGCCCAAATGAAAGCCAGGGATGTGGAATTGGTGCCTTTGCTCTGTCACTGCCTCCCCTGCGTGCCTGAGGACAGTTGCTGGGTTTGTCCCTCCACGATCACAAGACCAACAAGCAAATACAGTAATATTGACTTTACCTTTGTGTGTCCACACTGATTTCCAGGCTTGGAAAAAAATATTTGCCCCTCCAAAATATGTGGCTTTTGCTGCCAACCAGCAGCAGAGATGAGATCCCTGAGGCACCCTGGGGCTGGGCAGCACCCAAAGGGCTTTGCTGGGCCCTGGGAAGACCCTGGAGCAGTGCCACAACCACATGTCCCAGCCAGCCAGCCCTCCTTGCCTTGTCTTACTCAGAAAGGGTTTATTTCATCTTGATTTTCCTGTGTTTCATGAAGTTTAAAGGCTGCCATATGCAGCCCCACAACAACAGTTTGCTGCCTGACTGGAAGTCACATCAGATCAGTTGCTGCCATGGACATGGGGGTCACCTTCAGGGTGCTGGCAGTGCCCAAACTGCTGGAACACCCCTGGAGCCATCCCCCTGGATGCACACACTGACACAGGGGGAGCAGAGGTGCCAGTGCTGCCCTGGCCCCTCGGAGGGACAGGGGACACAGACTCTCTGCCCTGATGACAAGGACCAGTGCCTGGGGAAGCAGAGCTCAGCGAAAAGCTTACTCAACACTTTCCACTGTAAAAACAACAGAACTGGAAGTGACCCTGGATGCCCCTGCAAGCAGCCACAAAGCAGAGCAGCCACTTGCCCCCAGCTGCTCCCTGCCCTTTGTCCTGTCAGCATGGGACACCAGGAGGCAAAGTCACAGCTCAGGGGTCCCATGGCCTCAGCTGCCCTCAGGCTGCAGCACCTGGTGCCCACAGGGACAGCCCCACACCTCATGCTGTGGCTGGGAGCAGAGCAGGAAGATTTGGCACCTTTAAATCAACAGCTCCAAGGTTTTTTTTTTTGCCTCCAGCAGGACAAAGGCACTCCCTTCATGCAGGTTCTTGTTTTCCCAGCTATTGGGCTGGCCACAGAAGGATCAAACAGCCAAACTGAATCATTGAAGGCAAAAATCAGGTAAAACAGCACTTGGGCCAGCTGGGATCCAGGGCTGCAAACCCAGTGCAGCCTCTGAGCTGCCATCCACATCATGAGCTCCAGCCTGACAGCCAGGTCCACAAAATGCATGTCTTGAGCAAGTTTAATCTCTCTCCTCATTATGGAGGGGTCACTGTGCACCCAAATCCTTCCCCCAGCCCCAGCCACACCTGCTCAGGCCCTGGCACTCGCTCCTAGCCCTCGAGCTACCAAAGCAGTGCAGAGCAGCCGTGTGTTCAGGGAACAAAACAAGTTCAGTGCCAGCAGGGACAGGCTGTGTAGCCAAGTAAGGAGAGAAGAGGGTGAGGGAAGGCGTTTGCAACACCACCACAGCCCAGCCAGATCCTGCTTATGTGCAAAACACACATGGCCCAGTGAGTCAGGCTGGCACGTGATACCTGGCACCACCACATCCTGCTGCTGCTGGGCTGTGTCCTGGTCCAGCCCCACCAACACCCCCAGCACCGCTCTGCTCTCCCCCCCCACGGACAAAAAAACAACCCACAACGTTTTAAAAGGCTGCTCAAGTTTATTCATTGCCATTGTACGAGTTGAAGGTAATAAAAACGTGTTACCACATCTGCTTCGAGAGGGCTTAGTTACACCGGGAGAGAGTAAAAAAGGCTGGAGTGGAATCGTCGGGGTTGCTGCGCTTTTCCATCAGAAAGCAGCGCATTTTGCTTGGAGCAGCCGGCTATTCTACAGGGGGGGAGCTGTGCCCGCCGGGGTGGGAGGGAGCAGCCGCCGAGCCGGGATGCTCACCCGCATCACACCGCGGGGCCCGCGCTGGACTCGCTGGCGTGGCGCCTCCGCCCTGCGCCCGGGGCTGCCACCAGCCCACAGGCTAGGGGTCCTGTGGCCACCCGCAGAGCTCCCAGGCTGCAAAACACAGCAGAGAGACAGTCAGCCACCGTGCCAGCCCCCAGACATGGCACTACTGCTCTGCGTTTATTCCTGCAGCAAAGGCGTGGGAGCCCTGGGCACGGACCTGGTCCTTTGGGTCGGGATGCGCCCTGGGGGATGCAGCAGGACAGCCCCACGTGGCCTGGGGGCTGCATTGGTGCTCCCCCGTGTCACCTCAAAGCACTCACCTCTCCTGGGACTCTGACACCGTTGTCATGGCTGGGTGAGTTGTCTTCCCAAAGAAGAAGCTGGCCCACCACTGGCCGGGGTCAGACTTGGGCAGGTCTGAGGAACGGTGCATGACGGGGAGAGTCCAGGCCAGGGCAGCCTGGGCACCCCACCCTCACCTCACAGGAGAGGCTGGGTCACCTCCAGTAAGAGTTCCCAAGGAGGGACTGGGAGCAGAGTCCCCCTGAGCCAGGACAGGTGACACTTACCCAGGCCATGGGGGATGACCTCCCCAGAGTACTCTGAGCTGCAGGAGCTGGTGCTGGATGTGGAGCTCAGGCGCCCTGTGGAAAAATCACGGTAATCAGAACCACTGCTGACCCATGGCTGTGCCATGAGAAAGAAAACACAGCCTTGGGGAGGCTGTGCCTGGGTGATACGGCTCAGCCTCATCACTGACTCACTCCACTACTTGCCCAGTTTAGTGCCAGGCCAGTAAAAACCATTAGGAAGGGAATACTGGGGAGATTCCAATCACAGGGAGCAGAAAAACACCTAAACACCTCTGCAGGAAAAAACCTGCAACCCCAAGGACGAAATTTAGCGGCTTGGAGAAGCTTCTGCAGATGACTTGAGGCCAAGAGGATGCAAATTCCTGTGTATAATCCATGTGCTTTTAGTACAACAGTAACAAGCCTGCTGCTTGTTTCATCTCGGGGGAATCCTTTAATTCCCTCTGGTTTAAGCAATCCATTAAACCAGAAACTCTCTCCTGGGTGAGTACCAGGAGCAACCATTGCCCAGACTGATTTTGGGGCTCACTTCTGAAGCAACAGTGCAAGGTGAAACCATCCACCCCATCCCCTACAACCTTAGTAACAAATGGAGAGATTTGAGCCTCCCCAAGACAGGCTGGGGGGCTCCAAGGAGGGTCTGGGCAGCAGCAGGGACACTGCTGGCTGTCCCCTTTTCTCACCAAACAGTCACATGGGGCTGCAGCTGAAAGCACAGACCTGAGCTCAGCTCCATCTCTGCTGGAGCCACATCCCCCCACAGCTGGCAGAGACGCCCATGTGCTCACCCACCACCCCAAGCCCCCCCAGCCCCCAGGCTGCCCTTACTTCTGCGATAGTTGTGCGTGGCCATGAGCGAGCCGCTGGATGGGATGGATGCCATGGTTCCTGATCTTGGTTCTTGTGCAGATCTAAACCTGGGAGCACAGAGGAAGCTGTCAGCACCCACCCTGACCTGCCCCTGCAGTTTTTGTGACCCCCAAAAGCTGCAGGGGTGTAAATGGAACCAGTGTGAGTACTGGACATGCAGCCCTGCAGTGGGAACGGCGGCTGGTGCTCACTGCACACGGATTAAATCCACAGAGCGCCAAGAGCTACGTGCAAAGCCAAAATAATTCCTTCATACACAACTGCCTGCACAGAGCACAGCCTGGCACAGCCCCTTCCCGACCCCCCAGCCCCGCCCCGGGTGTTTTTCTTGCAGGAATCCAGCTCCCCTCCTTGGATCAACATCAGGAGTTAAAAAATCCCGGGCGGATGTTGCATAAGAAGCAAAGAAATCTTGAGCTGGGGCACACACCGAGGGTGTTCCTGCAAGAAGTTCCAGCCCCAGCCTGGCCTCAGCAGCCTCCCCATCAGCCACAGCCGGGATAAACCTGCCCGCCCTTCACCTCTGATGTGGTCCAGCTCCAGTTCTGAACTGGAGCAGTTCTTTCCCTCTTCCGGGTGCAAAACACCTTCCTGCCAGCAGCTAACTCTTCCCACAGTCCGACCCCTTATTCTCCAAGAAAGCTCTAAAAAACCCTCAGGGGGTCAAACGCGCCAGCTGCCAACAGCTGGCGGACACCGAGAACCAACCTTTCCTTAGCGGGGAAACTGAGGCACGGGGAAGTTCCGCCCCACAGCGACCCAGCGCAGCCCCCTCGCAAAGCAAAGGCTCGGGGCCGCCCCTCTCCCCCCCGGCAGCGCACCTGGGCCGTGTGCGGGCTCCGGCGGGCTCCGGCAGGGCCGGGCCGGGCAGGGCAGGGCAGGGCAGGGTTTTCCGGCGCGGGGCCGCGGATCGCTCGCACCGCACGGCCTGAGCCGCGGCGCTGCCGAGCCGTCCCCGCAGCGAGAATTTATCCTCTCCGGGCACGCCCTGCCCCGGCATCGCCAATGGCAGCGGGGGCGGGCCCCGACACGCCCCTGCCATCGGTCGCGATTGTCGCGGCAGGGAGAGGGGACACCCGCCAAGGGCTCGCGGAACGGCCCGACAACGCCCGGAGCGAGGAGAGAGGGGGTTCCTCCCAAAAAATCCTGCCCGCTCCTCATCTCTGAGGTGGTTCAGCTCCCGTTCCGAACTGGAGGAGTTTCTTTCTCCTTTCAAGCAAAGGTGTGTTTAAAATGTGGGTAAACATGGAAAATAAATAAATATGGATTCGAGGGATTCTGAGCTGGCTGGGCTTTATCAGTTTTGGAAAAGAACCCTTTATTTCAGAGGAAACACTTATCAGTTTTGGAAAAGAACCCTTTATTTCATAGGAAACACTTGCAGCAAGGCCAAAGTACAACCCACAGCACAGATCAGCTCCTCCGTGTTTGGGTACCAGGGCAGCATCCTGTACAGGTGCTGCTCCATAAACCACCGGTTTCGTGGGATGTGAGGCTGGGAGAGCCAAGGCAATGGATGTGTACAAGGAAGCAGATCTGTTGAAGAGGAACTGAAACTGCACAGAAAATTTCTTTTTGTTTGGAATGGAAATGGGGTTGAGAACAAAACACTCTAAGAGAAGCCAGAGCCTTAAGGTATCTCCACAAAGGCAGTTTGGTACTTAGTATACCTAAAATGTTGCTCATTTTCTCTCCCCTAAAATTCAGTAATGGTCCAGAGCAAAGCTTTGCAGCCCAGCACACTGAGGGCTGCAGTAAAACCTTGCAGTTTGGGTGCAGCTGTGGGAAAGAACATTTTTGGGGAGTGATGCTTTAACCATTTTAGTGATTGAAGGCAGAAGGGAGCCCACATCCCAACCTGGGGTGGTTCTGTCACAAACTCCTCCAGCAACGAGCTTCATTCCTCCCCAGCTTGTTTTTTTCCTTATTAATCTGGAGTTATTCTTTAATCATCAGGACGAGGAACCGGTGCCAGGAGAGGCTGCCCTGGGTTGCTCCAGGACATCGATCTCCCTGCACAGCTTGTGGGGCAGTAAAAGGGCTGAGCTGCCCTCAGGGGTGTGTTTCTCAGTGGGGTATGACCACCCCAGCATGGGGACACTCCATGTGAGCCATGTCCCCAGCTGACCCAAGAAGAAGGCCACACTGCCCACTGCCATGGCCCCTGGCACGGACACTGTATGCACACTCCGAGGAAAGCAGCCAGCACAGCTTTCAGGGAAAGCTTTGGCACCACAAGTCTGTAAATAAACAGATTCTTTCCAAAATTCACCCCAGAGGTTAAAGGGCCCAACACAAGCACATGTGTGGTCCAGCTGGGGACCGAGTTCCTCCAGCCGTGCCTCAGTTTCCCCACTGATAATACTGACTCAGCGCTTTCCAGGGAAGGATTTGGCTAAAGGTTGAGATGGACTTTGAATACACAAATTCCAACAGGCAGTTTAAACAGCCACGTGGTTGTTTTCATGCCCAGCATAAGGCTTTGCTTTTGTGCTGCGTGGCTGGGTTTGATCATTAGTTGGATTTCAGGGTCCTGACACTCCCAGCCCATTTGTTCCCAGCCCTGCCTGGCTACACAGCATGGAGAGTTCCCAGCCACAGGCTTGGGAGATTTTCCTGGCCTGGAAGGGAATGATAGAAGGTTAAAAATTCAGTGTTTCAGACATGAGAAGTCACTTTTGTTTTAGTGTAGCCTGTGTCATCTCTCAGGTTCCTCCTCAGCTCCCTAGAGATGTATTCCTGCATCCTCCATCCCCCTAACGATGTACAGAGCAATTAGAGTGTATTGATAGAAAGATTATATTCTGTAAAGGATTATATTCTCCCCAGCAGGTACAGGATGGCTGTGTACCCCACCAAGCCTGAGCAGGCTAATTGCTTTAATTAATGATAGAGCAGAAATGAACAAACCTGCCCCAGTCCCTTTGTGCAATTTCACCACTTACACCCACATTTGGGGCTGCTTTTAAAGGATCACCTCATTAAGCAGATAACACTGGGGGTGTGATGCTGCCCCCACAGCCATGAGGGGTGAACTGGGGCTTTGCTACTTCAGGGGGATTCATCTCCAGCAAATCATGTCTTGTTCTGCTTTTCCTCTCAAAATCAATTCCATTTTGCCTTAATGATGCAGCAGGAGCAGCAGGGGTAGGACAGAGCAGCCAGGGGAGATTGAGCAGGCAGTCTGATTTCCCAGGACAAAGCTTGTTCATATCAGGTGTGTTGAAAAGAGGAAGATACATTTCATTTATATTGATCAAGAAATGCTACCTTTAAAGTGAGCAGATGACAAGATTTGGATAGATTTTTTCTCTTTGGTTTTCCTCTCATTAGAGCCTCTAGGCTAGAGCCCAGGACTGCAAATCTCTCCAGTTTGCTTTTCAGCAAGGTTCCTGTGTTTTCCCTTTTTTTTTTTTTTTTTTTTTTTTTTTTAATCTGGCTTTTAGCTTCTGGCAACTGGCTTTTGTTATCTGCCATTTGTGTGGGCCATTGAGGAAGAGCCTTTTGTGTCATTTTGAACTTGGCAGAAATTTCTGGAAGCCGGCGAAAGCTGCAGAGATGAAGGAGCTGCTGGCTCTGTTCTCCAGCAGCACTTGTGGGCCAGCATCAGTGGGTGTTTGGGGTAGCCCAATGCTGTTACCAGATTCCTTCTAGGGATGTGACATCCCAGTGGCTTCAGGAATTTGGTCAATAAAAGGTTGCCCAGCAGCCCCTTCCCCATCAGAGTATGCAGCAGTTTTCTTCCTGGGTAAGAAGGCAGCACTTAGTCCTGGCACAGCAGCAGAACCACAGACTGGTTTGGGTTGGAAGGGACCTTA
>VYZP01018951.1:0-38287 GCA_013400635.1 Hypocryptadius cinnamomeus
CAGGATTGCTTTCACATGGGAACTTGCAAAAGTGAGAAATTTGTTAACATAACAAACTATTCCTGGGTTAAAAAATTACTTCCACCTGCATAAACTGGTTTTGCACCGCTAAATAGAAAAATGAAAATATCTTTAACAAACAACTGTCCCTGCACATAAACACTGAGAGTTTGAGTGACCAATCAATACAGGATAACAACTTGTTACTAACCAATAAAGTAATTGTCAATAAAGCTACTGACCAATTGGAGTCACACACGAAGTCTGTAAAACTGCATAAAAAGGAGTCATGTGAATAAAGAATGGCTTTTTTCCACCATGAAGAAAATGGAGTCCTGAGTGATTTATTCCCATAAACAGCAACAAACACAAAGGAAATGAAGGCTATTTATGAGTACTGGCAACTTGGACAAAAGGCAAATCCTTGAAGGCTGTCTAGGAACCCATGATAACCTATCACTCATGGCCCATGATGCTCTGGTATGGCAAACCAAAACATTTTGGTTTGGTGGTGCTGGGTTTTGAATGCTTCACTATATCAGCAAAGAAATCAAAGGTAGTTGGAAAACCTTTTTTGCCTTCAAAAAAAAAAATCTTCTTACAAATACCCCAAATGTTTGATGGATGCTTGAGCCTTTACACTTCACAATTAATTTACAGCCTTTGCCTTTCCTTCATTTTTAATGCCTTCCTCTTACAGGAAAAAGGAACCAACCCTCAGCTGCTGGTTCCTTTACGTGCAGCTGAGCACAGGGTGCTAAAGCCAGACTAGATATATCCCACAGCAGATATATCCTGTGGGGGATTAAGGTGCTGAAACTGGACATGCTGGCAGCTGCCTCGCTGGGAGAGACGTGGATCCAGCTGGACTCACCAGTGAGGAACTCAGGGTCGGGCGTGGGGTCAGAGAGCTCCTCTTGGCACTGGTTCTCCAAGGGCACTGTGGCCACCACCAGCCCATCCGGCAGCTGCTGCTCCAGGCCCCGGGCAAAGTTGTTCTGCCTGGAAGTTAATTGCAAAGAGAAGAAAGAGCAAGGCTGGAGGACAGCAGAAATGACTGCCAGCAAGTGACCCATTCCAAAAAAAAAAAACAACACCTGGCACTTCTCCTTTCCTCCAGGAACAGATTAAAAATATGTCTACTCTTGATGGAAAGTGTCAGATCCATGGATGGACCAGGCAGTCTGCTACAGCCCAGCCCCAGGCTCCTTCCCACGCCTTCCTCTTGGAGAGAATGGTGAGGTCTGACCCTGCTGGGGTCCCCTCCCCACGTCTGCAACTCACCTGAACGTGCCTTTGAGCACCTGCCCTGGTGCCACCTCCTTGGAGTGGTTGTTGTAGCCGTAGAAGAGCTCCCCAAAGAGCGTCTGGTTCATGGGCAGCTCGCGGGGCTCGCCGCAGTCGCCCGCCTCGGGGCACGACTCCGAGATCAGCTGGCACGAGCGCCCATCCGCGCCCAGCTTGTAGTCCTCAATGCACCTGGGAAGCCAGCACGGGGTCCACTGTCAGCTGCAGCCCCCCAACACTCAGGACAGACACCAGAACAGAGGAGAGCCCCTCCATCCCAACCCTACAAGCTCAGGGTGGCAGCAGCGATGGACAGCAGCGCTTTGGGGGCGTCCCCGTGGCCAGGGACGTGGTGATGGGTCACTCACCCACAGAACATGAGGATGTTGTAGAGCAGGGGGTCTTCGGGCAGGGGGACCATCTGCTGCAGGCACAGCTGCTCGCAGCCCCCGTTGAAGCCGTCGGAGCAGTCCACGCCGACGTGGCGGTCGTAGCAGCCTGTGCCGTCCTTCATGGGGCTCAGTCCCGTCGGGCACTGGTGGTGGGGGGGAAGTAGGAGGTGAAAACCCACGGGAAGGTATCTGTCTCTGGGGCTGAGGTGGAGGGCAGGGCTCCAGCATTGCTCTCCACCAGAAACTGCAGCCCGAGCAGCGCTCAGGGGCTGCAGGAAGGACAGCAGCACCATCCACAGCTGCAGATATTCCTCCTGCACCAAAGCCTCTCTGCAGCCCTCAGGAGTGTATTTCCTGAGGTGGGAGCCTCCCAAGCCATCCCCCACCAAGGCAATGTGCTGGTATCAACCCCACTCTCCAGCAACCCAGCGCCAGTGACTGACAAAGCAGTGCTGCCCTTTCCACACCCACTTTCTGCCCCACACTCACAGCCTCTTCACCCCAATGCCCAGCTCTGGTGACACTGCAGCAGGGCACCCCAGCCCCACAGACCGCCTGTTTTGGGGCAGAGCAGCTGTGGTGGTGACAGGGCACACACGTGAGTGATCTGGATCCTCCCACAGGGCCAAGAAACAGATGGACTTTCACTGCCTCGTGTGTGTGTGTGTGTGTGTTTGTGTGTGTGTGCCCAGCAACGGAGGAGATGCCAGCCCAAAAACATCTTCCTGCTACAAAATCAACCTCAAAATATCCACCCCGAAGTGACAGTAAGAGAGGAAGGATTCCCTCTGTGGCCTCCCCTTCCTTGCTCACACCAAGGGGGATCCCAGGTCCCCAGGGTCACGCACCACACAGCCCGTGGAGTCCAGCTTGCGGTCCGAGATGCAGCGGAAATTCTTGCTGCAGCCCCCGTTGTCCCGGGAGCAGTCACGAACGGGGCCGAAGGAGTCCAGAAGGACCTCCAGGCTGTCGAAGGAGGACGAGGTCATCAGCTCTTCCCTGTCAGGAGGGGGAAGAGGAGATGTGTCACTGCTTCCATGAGATGTTGTGGATGCATGCATGACTGTGGCTGCTGCGTGGGTTTTTCCAGAGCTCAGGTTTTCCTCAGGCTGACAGTGAAGTGGATGGCAGCCAAGCTTTTAGAAGGATGCAGGAGCTACTGAAATTAGGAGGAATACTGCCAAAGGCTTGGCTTTGCAGGACTAAAGAGGGGCAGGTTAATGGTTGTACTAATCTCCACCTGCAAAATGTGGGATGAGGACGCCAGCTCTGTTTGCTGAAGCCCCTCCTGAGCTCCCTCACCCTGCCATGGCACCTACCTGACCTCCACTGCATCCTCCATCACCGTCATGTCAGTCTTGCACTTGGCTGAGGGGTTGATGGCCAGCTCAGCTGGCGGGATGACGAAGCTCTTGCTCAGGGGCAGCCACATCCCCTCACCCAAGGTGTATGTGAACCTGCCAGGGAGAGCAGCAAAGGCTGGCACAGAGGGAAAAGCTGACCCTGGAAGATTGTTTCCACCCAAATCCAAGCCCTTGAGCATCCCTGCTCATCCTGCAAGGATGCCAGCCCAAACTAAGGTGTGTGGGCAGGGTAAAGTGGGGTGGCTCCTCCAAATACACCCAATGATTCCCAAAAATTGCATGTAACTTTAAAAAAAAGCACTTCCATTTTCCATAGAAACCCTCCTTCAGAGCCTAAAACTCACTCTCACCAAGGACAGAGAGGAGGAACTGACTGCTGGGTATCCAGCACCCACATGAAGCTGCAGGGGGATCTTCCCAGCCATGCTCACATGTCCCCAGGAGATGGCACAGGATAGCTGTGCTCAGCCCCGCCAGCTGGGCTACCTGCATGCCTGCATGCCCTGAGTCATATTTAAGCCCCAAAATGTGCTGAGCAGGTTGCCTTCACCGCTTACCGAAAAATCTTGTCAGAAGGCTGCTCGCCCAGCACCAAGTCAAAGCCACGCTGGAAGATGGTGTATGGCCAAGGCCTGGAAAAGAAAACCAGGAGCATCACACCAGCATCATGTCCTCACAGCTGCTCACAGCCCAAAATGCTTCCCCTGCTCAGCCCTCGGCTCACATGCAGGAGGGTCCTACAGTAGGATGACTCTGAGGGTAGCCAGGACAACACAATAAAATAGCCTCAGATCCAAGATCTTAATTTTGGTGTCCCTACAACATCAGATTCTCGTCCCAGCTCCAACCTGACAATGGGCCAGTGGTGTGTTGCACCTGTTATTTTGGGGTTGGATGCACTCCAGCCATCCTCACATCCCTTCATGCTCAGTACCACCCGCCTGGTCCCGTTTCAGGGATTTGTATCACAGCTATTGAATTGCAAAAAGAAAACCAAACCACAGCTGGACCCTTTCTCTGTGAGGCTTTTGCCAAGCAGCAAATCAAGCCTGGGACCCCAGTTTCACCACCTGTCTTATTACCACCCCTGTATTTCACTGCTCCAGGAGAGGGAGCTTTGCAAAGTGGGCTGGAAGACAAGGTGGGAACATGGAGCCAAGCAGGAGGCTGGAGAGCTGGTCCATCCCTGCTGTCATAGACAGCACAGGGTGAGGAGTGATGAGCCATTAAGATCTGGAGGCTGGTGCCTTTCAGTGGGACACCCATGGCCACAACACCTTTGGGACATGAACCCCCAGCAGCACAGCCCTGCTGGCAGACCAGCACTTGCAGAGTGAGATAGACAAGGGAGCCATGGTGGGCTTTGAATCAGGCAACATGAACCCCACTCCCAAACCTTAAAACTCAAAATCCCCTTTGCAAGAGCTCAGAGCTGGGGAGAGGAGATTTTCCATCCCACTGCATCACTGCTGCTAAAATTCAGAGTCAAGAGTGTCAGGTGCCGGTGACAAGCACAGGGATTTTCTCTCAAGGCAATGACAGCTCTCCTGCACAAGCAGTTTAATTTCTAATCAGAAGTTATTTCAGCAAGGACAAAAATAATAATAATACAAAAATCCTGACTGCAGGATTACAGCATTCCTTTGCTGGGATACAATGCTGCTTTCCTGTCCGGTCAGCTGGGAGCCGGGGATTACATTCAGCCCACAATCGGATTGCCTTGAATGAGGTCAGCTTCATCCAGAAAGAGATGTGCTCCTTGTGTCTCGCCAACACCTTGAATGCTCCACTCCCCCACCTTCCAGTGCTCCTGCAGATGGGTTTTATTCTTGCTTCTGAGGAGCACATCAGGCCGGGAACAAAGGCAGAGGCTGTATAGAAGCGAGGCATTGTTCCCCATCAACTCAGGTGGAAAAGTGGCTGTGGAGAGCTGCTCTTGGCTTGCAGCAGAGCTCAGTGCTGGGGCAGGTGCTGTAGATGCACAGGGACTGCCTGACCTCTGCCTGGAGGCACACGTGTGTGAGCCCATGGATGTCAATACACCCAGGACATGGAGCCTGTCACAGCCTGTCCTGTGTATTTGGACCCACCTGGGAGACTGAAATCAGCACCCAAACCATGTTGTGTCCACCCAGGATGCAATTTCCAAATGTGGCTAAAATTTCTGCAATCATAGAGTCCCAGAATGGCCAGGGTTCAAAGCAACTTTAAAGATCATCTCATTCTACCCCTCTTCCACTAGACCAGGCTGCTGCAAGCTCCATCCAGCCTGGCCCTGAGCACTTCCAGGGATGGGGCAGCCACAGCTTCCCTGGGCAACCTGTACCAGGGCCTCACCACCCTCATAGTGAAGAATTTCATCCTAATATCTAATCAAACCTGCCCTCTGTCAGTTTGAACCCATTACCCCGGTCTTAATGCTACATGCCCTTGTAAAAAGTTATGATGGCTTTGATCCAGGGAAGAGGTTTCTGTGCTCCAGGAAGGGAGATGTGTGGCATCTCCTCAGCCTGCCACACTTTTCCCTTACTTGGGGTCAAAAAAAGCCCCTCAAATGCAATGTTCAGCCTTGAGCTACATCCCTACATGGCAAGAGAGAGTCAGGGTTGCATGGCCTTCAGAGGTCACAAAGAGAAGTGGGAAAGATCAGCAGCTCTGCTGCTGATCAGGTTGCATTAAATGCACCAGAAATGACAGCTCTCAGCTTCTTGCAAGCCTTGGCACTCAGGTAGACATCTGAAACAACAAAATGGGGAATTACCAGGGCACCTGAGAACCAGCAAATTCCCCACACTCAGCCAGCAAGTTCCCAAGGCCAAAGTGCTGCCAGTGGATCCCCAGGACAATCTTAAGCCTCTCAGCTTTTCTAGATGGACCATTATATGGATGCTTTGTTCCACATCTGGGCTTGAGTGGAAGCTCACAAAACACCTGCTAAGCCCTCCAAACTGGGCACTGCTGGAGATGCTTTGAACCAGCTCCACAGGGCTCTGGCCATGCTTAAGTTGCAGCCCCTAGGGGATGAGGCCAGACTGACTTGTAGCATCAAAAACTGTCCTCCAGCTTGTCCCCACTGCCTGAAAAACTCTTCCAGACTAGATGAGTGGGGTGAGGAATAAGCCCAGAGCTGGCAGGATGTGACCACCATGAGCTAACCTGGAGCAGCCGGCCTGAGGGGAGCTGCCAAGAGGCTGGAGGGGCTGCAGGACAGGGTCTCTGCAGAAGGCACAAGAAGTTGCTGCAGGGGAGTGTGACTGAAATGCCACTGGAGGAGAAAGTGGTTGGTTGTTACACGCTGGAATAGGTGACTTCACCTCTGGTTCCCTGACCTCCTGTGTCTTTCAGGGCTTCCAACCAGTGCACAGCACAAGGATGGCCATGCCAGGGTGAACAGACCAGGGCATCCCCACGGCACCTGGACCCCTGCTGCACCCCAGGACGCCAAAGTGGGGACCCATGCAGGCCCAGAAGTGTCCTGATGGCAGAAGAGCAGAGAGCAGGTGCCACCTGAGCATCGAGTGACATTTCCAATGGGCAGTGCCCACGGCAACTCCTCCCCAATTTCACTTTGCTGTGCAACAGCCCCGCTTGGGTTTCAGCTGCCGACGCCTCTCCCCTTCCCAGCCCATCCCACCCCTCCCACCCACCATCCCCTGCAAGCAGCTCTTTATTAAAAATGCTAATGCCGGCACTTTCTCCCCGGGCTGCCCCTAAATCTGCCAGGAGAATGAGGCGGGAGGAGGAGGCGGATGGGTGGTTTGGTGAAAGGATCTGAAAGAACGAGGAGCTTTTTATCCGGCTGTCCTTCAGCTTGCAAAGCAGAGGCACACAGCAGGGGATGGAGACAGGCAAGGAAAAAAAAAAAAGATAGAAAAAGGGGTGTGGGGAGAAAAAGAGAGAGAAAAATAAAGACTTTGAGCAGGAAAAGTGCTGTACTTGTCACTCCAGTGTGTCCCTCGCTCTTCTGTGGGATGGGGTAAGAGGAGCAGGTGCACTGCCAGGATGGGGATATCTGTTTGCAGAAGAGGAGGGATGGGGAGGGGAGGGGAAGGGAGCTGGGTGAGCAGGGCACAGGCTGGTGCACTAATTCGGGTCCTGTGCTGGATAAAACATCTACAAGGCTGCATGTGGGGCAGCAAGACTGGGGTGGGACAGTTTCCCAACACTTACAGCAGGATGAGAGCACCCAGCCTGGCATGTTCACCATATCACCTTAAACTGCCTTAAAACCTCCCCAGGCCACGGTGAAGCACATTACAAGTTGAAAGGGGACATTGAAAAAGACTCCTTAAATGCAGAGCACCTTAAATCTCAAAGGGGGAGGCTGAAAAGTGCACCGTGGGGAGGGGAAAGCCACGTGTGAGATGGATCAAAGGGCAGGGATGAAAAAGTACAGATGCAGGCAGGTAACAGTTTATTAACTAAAGACAGAATGTGCTGATTTAATTTTTGGCCAAGTTATACCACAAAAAGAACGGCAGAAATTTGGTCTGATGAGCAAAGATGAAGCGTGGCTGGTAAGATTGCTAGAAACTGCATCCTACTCAGGGAACATTAGAGTAAGAGTCGAAAAGCAGCTAATTAACAATGCATATCAAAGCAGGGAGACAGACTGTGAGCACACAAACAGCACCAGACAGATTTGTTTAAAACAGGCGAAGAGCAGCACACACACACACCAAAAAAAGCAGCTGATCAAATGTATCTGCTATCCATGATCAAAAAGATCTGAGTTTTTGAAAAACTGAAGATTTAGGGTCTGGACATGTTGGGTAAAAAATGCAGTGTGAAGGGGTGGATCTCAGTCTGGTACCCAAAATATACACAACACAAAAAGCTTCTCACTGCCATCACCAATAAAGTACAAAGATGAGCTCGCCTTCATGAGCAAAATTAGATGATACTGAGTGAACAGACACCGAGTCAACCTGTCATCACTGTAAATAAAACAAACCAACAGCAAAACTATCTAAAACAAAGGGTTGAAATGAGTTTTCAGATAAAAAGGCCAGCCTGGGAAAACAGACGAGGTCAGATGCAGAACACATCACTCCCAAGTTTGTCAAGGCATTTGGCAAATCCTGCTTTGTTGACCAAGGGCCAATGTGGTTTCCCTGGGGACTGACCCGTGGCAGCAGAACATCACTCCAATATTGGAGGTTTCAGAGCATATTGGACAAACAGTAGTCAGAAATGTTTCAGGCACAGCTGATCTCACCTTGAGATGGGGGGGAGAGAGCAGACTATTTGCAGACACCTCTTTCAGGTGAGCCTGGAACTAGGAGTGAGCTGATGAGCCCAACAAAAGACAGCACAGCACTCAACCTCTACTCCAAAAAAATATAAATACCAGCTTACAGCTGCAAGTTATTCAGGTAAACAGGCTCTGACAAGATGGTTCTCCCAGGCTAAAGAGACCTCATCACTGTCATGACCTTGGGGAGGCCAAAGGTTCATGCAAAAAGGACCTCCACCATCACAAGCCCTTCCAGGCAGAGCTGCACTAAGCAGCACCTGGACATCAGGAACAGACAGGAAAGCAGAAAAGGAAAAAAAAAGCTCTCATTAAACACCAAGCTGCCTTTGGCATCACAATGCTTAGTGTGAACATGCTTTCAAGAGCCCCTAAAAATAGTGGAAGCTGCAGGTAGGGATGGTGAAGTGTGGTTTCAGCTGCTACCATTTTATGAAACAAAAATCTGACAAGTTCAATGAAGAAACACAAAATGACCCCAGTTTCAAGAGGCTTGAGAGAATTTTCTAGGGATGGTGGCTGCTGCAGCATTGGATCCTTCTCAAGAGACCAGAGAAGGGCAGAAAGACTTTGACAGCCCCACCATGGTCTAGGGCTGTGCTGCACCTTGGGGAAAAAGAGAACTGCCAGGTTTCTCTGCCTCAAACAGAAAAATATTTTGGAAATGCTGCACATAATTTGTCATAGCCAACTCTGGTATAGAAGAAGAAACACAAGACAAGATGTATCCTGGCCAGGTATGAATCCTGTTGCAGGAGAAAAGGCAGAGAAGGGCTCCTATGGGAGCATCAGGCTGGAGATAGGTCCAAAAAAGCAGCCCCAAATCCCCCAGAGGAGCAGGAGAGGTCCTGAGCACCTTTCAGGTGTGCATTGCTGAGATCAAAGCTGGGTCAGGAGATGCAAACAGGTCCAGGGGGCTTTAGGAATGTATCGGTCTTTCTTGCCCTTGGCTTCTCTCCTGCTTGTTACCATCTCTATTTTTTCCCAATTTACCTGAAATCAGCATCTTTTTCTTCACTTTGCTTTCAGAAAGTGAAGCAGCTAAATCAGGAAAAAGCTGGAGAACAGCAGTGTGCATGGAAGAAAAGTGTGAAGCTGCAGCCCCACACTCAGGAGCAAAGGAAAAGCAGAGGGTCAGGAAGAAAATGTTTCTCCACAGTGCTTATCCATTTTTATTACTAGCCTCGATGGACAAAGTTATTTGCCAATTTGCTTTTTGCAAGGTGTTGGGCCCAACACACTGCTCTGATGGAGGCAGAGGCTGGCACCAAAACCATATGTGGCCACAGGGGGCTGTGGGCTCTTTGCAGCCCACTGTGAGACACTCCTAAAAACAACACCTCCCAAAACAGGCAGGGGAATAACCCCCCACACACCCCAGCCCATAACTCAGTGCCTCTTATGAGATGGCACAGAGGAGCTGGGGACATTCCTCTTGGACACTGGGGACAAACAGGACAAGGAGCTGTATTTCTGCCAGGATTTTCCTACCCCAGCAGTGGTACCTCACAGAGGTTTGGGGACCATCACCACACCCCACAGCACATCCCCAGCAGTGGTTCCTCACAGAGGTTTGGGGACCATCACCACACCCCACAGCATATCCCCAGCAGTGGTTCCTCACAGAGGTTTGGGGACCATCACCACACCCCACAGCACATCCCCAGCGTGGGGCCACGAGCATCGCCCTGGCTCAGGGCACCCAGAGCAACAACTTGTCCAACACAGCCGGTGCTCCACGCTGCTTTCAGTTGCTAAATTGCCTTTAAAATGATAAAAAACAGAGATGGGGCTGGAGATGGAGCAGCAGTGCTCTCCCCAGGGCCCCAGTTCAAAGGGACACAGCAGGGCTGCACCAGCACCGACAGCCCCCCACTGCTGGCAGCTCCCAGCGCAGCGACACGGCAGGGGGGACGCCAAGCCCAGCCTTTGATGGTTTTTCTCTTCCCACTGTGAAGACTAATAACTTCAGAGAGGGCATCCTGACACGTGCAGGGCCACCACCGATCCAGCTGCGGTGTAATGAGAAAAGGGGGGGAAAAGGGTTTGGTGCTGATGCACGTGGGACCTCTGACTCCGGGGATGTCTTGGCTTTCTGCACACCACCTCCAGCCATTCCTGGCAGGCTCCAGCTGCACGTCACAGACCCACGAGTGTTGAGGGACAGATGGAGCACCCCCTTGAGGGTCACAGAGAGAAGGGAACTTTTGGAATCCACCACCGAATTGCTGCTGAAACATCAGAAAAATTTCCTTTACCACCTCCAGGTGTGTAAAGCTTGGAGCAGACGGTGACTCCTCTGTTCCCTCAGCCACAGTATCAAAGCATTTAATTTTCCCAGTTTTCAGTGGGGACCTCAGCCCTCCTCTGATGCCTCACACACCCAAAACAAAAGCCCCACAAGGGGCAGGATGCCCAAGATAGTGCACACAAGGGTGGGAGGAACAACCTCGATCTTCTCCAGGGGGTGTTTACTCTGAAATGTGAAATGGCCTCTTGTACATCATTCCTGATTATTTCAAAGAATACAAATCCTCTGCAGACCTGCTGCAGAGCCCAGCTGTGCGCTGACCTTACAATTCACTGGGGTGCCTCTAACTCTGCCATCCAAGAAGTTACCACAGCTGTGGTAAGGAGCTGTGGAAGCCCAGCAGCTCGTGTGAGGACACTCTGCCTGTGAGGACACTCCAAGCCTGGGCACTCACCCCTGGTTCGTCCCCCACTCGTTCCGGATGCAGAGGTGCTTGTGCACAGGGTCCTTCATGTAACCTTCATAGCAGAGACATTCCCCTGTGGAGATAGGGACATCAGGGACATGGGAGAACACACAGGGGAAGGCTTTCCATGTGCTTCCCTGCCAAGTGCAGCCTGCAGCCACACCAGGACACCCAGCAGCTCTCTATTGCACACGAAGAAGGCGAGGAAGCACCTTCCCACCACTGCTGGGTTGAGGAGGCAGAGGTGAGCTCACAAACCCACCCCACCCTCAGGAACACTCACCAGTCTCAGGATCACACTGGTGCTCACAGGGGTCCAGGAGGCGCCGGGCACAGAGGTCCAGGGCCCAGGGCCCACTGGAGTTTTGCTGGGAGAAGAGGACGACCTGTGCTGGGTTCAGCCAGTCACTGGCATCCAGCTGGCTCCCCTCCAGCAGGATGAACCGGCTCCCTGCCACCGAGACAAGGGGAGTCAGTGACAGCAACCTGCTGCTGCACCCTCCATCCCATGATGGTCCCCTGCATCCCATCCATCCCGTGATATTTTCCCCCCATCCTGTGATGGATCCCTCCATCCCCTGCCCATTCACTCCATCCTGAGAAAGTACCCTCTGTCCCATGACAGTTCCCTCTGTGCCACAAGGAATCCTCTGTCCTGTGCCCATCCTGTCTGCCATATGACAGCCCCCTCCACTCCATACCTGTCTTCTCTATCCCATGACAGCTCCTTCCATCCTGTGCCTGTCCGCTCCCCTGTCCCACAGCAGCCATCTCCATCCTACACTCCCCCCTTGGTCCCACACAGAGGTTTGATCCCTCTGTCCCACCATGTCCTTCACCTCATCATGGTCCATTTAATCCCATATCCATTCCCCTCCAACCCACAATAATCTCCTTGGCCTGTGCCCATCCCCCTCTGTCTTCCACCCACCCTGTGCCCATACCCTCCATCCCATGCCCATTCCCTCTGTCCCGCACTGGTGCTCTCCATCCACACCTATCCCTCCTGTCTTGCACCCATGCTGTCCATCATTCCCCCCTCTCCTCCATCAATCCTCACAGAGTGGGGCAGGAAGGAGTGGGTAAGGCCAGGGGGTGCTCACCGTCGGCGATCAGGTGCTCGGGGACATGGAGGGTGATCTTGACGACAAGGGGGCAGTTCATGTGGGAAGAGCACACCAGGCTGATGACACAGCTGGTCACACTGATGAGGGTCAGCGTGGTCTTGTTCACAGGGCTTCGGGGGGACCCCACTGCAAAACACAGGAGCACAGTCAAACCTGACACCTGCAGCACCCAGGAAGATCTTTAGGTGCAGCCAGGGGACCTCAGGATGCAGAGACCCTGCCCAGCCCCCTGGAAACCCAGCATCAATAGAATCAAATGGAATCACTTTGGACCTTGAAGAACATGAAGCAGCCTTTGCCATGGGAACTCTCCATCCCTCTCTCCCCCTGTGACCAAGATCTTCCTGATCCCCCAGAGCCCTGGCTCTCCCACACCCTGCACTGCAGCATGCTGAGAACTTTACAGCAGCAGAGCTTTAGAGAAGAGCAGCAATATTAGGAAAAAAGGTAAATGCAGTATCCTGGTTTTCCCCACTCCTTGGCACTTCACTTGGGTTAATTTTGTCATGACAACAGGCTCATTGATGCTCTTGAAAAAGCAATAGAGAGCCCTAACTGCTCAGAGCATGCAGGTCTTTGACTTTTAATCTTTCAGCTGAAGAAGCTGAGCGGAAAACAAACTGTCTGGAGACAAAGCCTGAATGAGCCTTCCAGAGCCAGCTGAAGGAGATGGCTCCCAGTCTTGCCACTCCCAGAAAAACAAGGCATCATCCAGCAAACGAGGCTCAACGAGGGAAAACAGACACTAACTTTCCTCTTGGGATGAGGAAACCTCCCAAAGGGACAGAGCAGGGCAGTGGGGCAAGACTCCTGCCTGGGGACTGAGGCTGTTCCCATCCTCTGGTGCACGTACAGCTGGTAGGTGCACGGTGCTGAGCAGCAGCATGGGAATGCACGGGCCAGCCTTTGAAGCGTGTTACTCATTAATATACACCAGTGCCTGGCAGGAGCCTCCAGCAAAACATCAGAATGTATTTCATCCTCTGCTGAGAAACTCCACCGGAGAGCAGCAGCAGCCTGCTGCGAAGCAGGGACTGGTGCCTGCCTGCGGCAGCTGGGATTGCACTTGGGTTTCCATCTTTTTGCCAATGCAAAGTCTCCAAACCCAGAGAAGCAACGGCAAATAAGGCAAGAGGGATGGCTCGCCACCCACCTCTGCTGCGCCTCCGGCTCCGTGAGGGGTCCGTGTAGAAGGTCAGCTGGGGATCGGTGTCTGCCTCTGTCCCCGAGTCCCCCTCGGGGTTGAGAAATGCCGAGCCAGCTGCAGGGGACACTGAGTGTAGTCATGGAGGGGTTGGCACCGTGCCACCCCAAACCTTGGCATCCTACACCACCCTTCAGGGAAAGCCTTGCACTACAGACCAGAAGCTCCATCTGCCAGGTGCAGCAGGGACAGCATCTGCTCCCCTTCCCAGCACACACAGCCAGACTCCCCCCGCCACGGGTTACCTTGCAACTTTTCCTGTAGTATTTACTGGGGCAAACACCATCTGCATCGTTGTAACCAACCAGCCCAACATCACTTGCATCCTTGCAGGCACCACATTTTCTGTTCCTCCCCACCCAAATCCTCTTTTCCATGCTCTCTCCACGCTCTGGTCCTATTTCTCCATCTCAGGAGAGGGTGGGTGGCTGGAATGTGGGTGGGTGGAAGCCCAAAGCGCCCCATCCACCCCAGGGACCACCCTACCTCGCGCTTTGTTGTTGATGCGCTTGCGCTGGCTGCTGGAGGTGTGAGACAGCAGCGTGGCCTGCTGGTGGTTCGAGTCCACGGGGCTGGTGGCAATGATGTTGTCCTTGTACTTGTTCATCAGGGACAGCTTGGCGTTATCGCTCCCTGAGCAGGAAGAATTGAAGGCAAAATATTTCACGGATGAAGACTTTTAAAAGGGAGGGAGGTGAGAGAAAGGTTTCCTTGGATCCATCTCCAGACCATCCTGAGGTGATCAGCTAATGAGCTGAGCTGCCCCCAATGCACACTAATGAGCAGCTCAAATCCTGAAGAGGACTGGCACCTCCACCAAACTAGCCAAAAGCTGAGATTTAACACTCAGCCTCTCAGGGTACTTCTTCATATGCAGGGGAACTTCAGGCACCACACCATGATCTTCCCAAAATATTTGGGAAGGCTCTAGTTGGATGGCTCAGTTAGTGATATGACCAAAGAACAGGTTTGCTATAAGCCTCAAAGAATCCCTGCTGGTGATCAGAAGGCAGCGTTAACTCTGAATCATACTGAGGGCAAGTAAAAATTTGCTGCTAAAAACCTCACCTGAAGAAGACACCAGAAATCTGGGGATACAGAAGGGAAGTTTGGGGGTCACAATGGGATAGTGTGGAGGGAACCCCATTCTGGTTCTCTGTCAGGCCATGGAAACCACAAAGCTGCATTGTCCCAGCCACGTCCCACTCAGCAGGGACTGCTCTCCACTGGATGGAAGGTCTCCCAGCAATGGAAGTGCCTTCAGGGGACCACCAACATCTCACACCCAACAAAAACCCATGGAAACAGGGAAAATGCTCCGGGGAAAACACATGTACGGAACTGCGGAGAGAAGACAAGCCGGAAAGGACCCAGCTCAGCCCAAGCCCACCTGGCGTGAGGTCCATGCTGGCCTTCTCGTTGCAGCCCTGCAGCGAGTCGAGGGTGCGGGTGACCTGGCTGGCGAAGTCCTCGCCGCCGTTCATGCACTCGCGCTGCAGGTGGTGCCGCAGGTCGGTGATGTCGTACTCGTAGCCGTCCAGGATGGGCGTCTCGCGGATGCTGAGCGTCCCGCTGGAGTTGTGGCCCTGCACGCGGGCGTTGCGCAGGCTCTCCCGCCCGTGGCCCCCGATCAGCACCGACGGGATGTAGTGGATCTCGTTGGCCGCCTCGGCGCTGGCGCTCTTCTGGGGCTGCGGCACGCGGCGCCGCTTGCACCACCGCCGGCGGGTGTAGAGGATCATCACCAGGCAGAGGATGGAGAGCAGCAGGGCGATCATCCCTCCCTGCGGGCACAGGCACGAGCAGGGATCAGCATCCGCCATTCCCTGGGACACAAAGACCCCAGGGATGCTCCAGGGTGGAGAGGGGAGCCCGGTCACCAAGAGTCTGCTGGCACCAGGAGCACCCAGTGCTGGCCTGGAGCCTGCCTGGGGCTGGACCAGTTTTGAAGTCACCACCGAGGCATGAAAAAGCAGCACTTAAAGCAAAGCGTGTTTTGCTTCACTCTCCTGCCTTCGAAAACAGAGATCAGCTTTATTCCGGGCAAATGCTCCTACGGGCAACTTTTTCTGACCCATTTCCAACCAGTTTCAACGCTGTCACTCTCAATCTTGGGAGATTTTCCCAGGGTATCTGGCAGAAATTGCAGCACAGATTAAAAGATATCAAGGCTTGAGACAGGCAGATGGCTGAAGTGTTGTTTGGGAAACATGTTTGGGGAAAGAGGCTGAAAAGCTCCTGTCCCACAGGAATGGATCCCAAAACTGCACCTGGCCCTGCCATCCTGCCACTGTCCCCAGGATCACCCTCCTGCAAGACGTCACTGTACACAGATAGTGGGCGGTGAGATGAAAGCCCCAAACTGGCCCTTTATGCACAATCTGCCAAGAATAATAACAATAATAACAAGAAAAAGCATGTGGAGCCAGTTAAGAGCTCAGAGTCCATCCATAGCTCCAGTCTCCTTCCTCTTTTCTATGCAAAGGTGATCTTGAGAAAATAAAATAATAGCAATAATCCGCTCCATTAGGATAAAACATTAAGGGAATTATTGAATGAGAAGCAGGAGAGGCAGCTGGTAAAGGAAGTTTAATGGCCATTACAGTTTAACCCACTTTCATTTCCAGAATAATGGAGCCTCCTTCCCAACTTTCTTTAAAAACAAAAACAACACCAAAACAAACAAACAACAAAAAAAAACAAGGGAAAAAAAAAAAAAAAGAAAGCAAGAAACAGAAAACAAACTCAGTGAGTCAGGAGACCAGCAGTCCTGCAGAAATCAGGGGGCTGGCTGGCATCTTTCTGGCCAGGGAGCCTACAGCCAGGAAGTCAGAAAATCGTGCTGGGGCTGAAAACTAACCCTGGATCATAGAAACCATAGAATGCTACAGTGGTTTTGATTGGTAGGGACCTTAAATTCACCTCATTCCAACGCCCTTGCCAAAAGTAGGGACAAGCCCTGTCCAACCTGGCCTTGAACACTTCCAGAGATGGGGCAGCCACAGCTTCTCCAGGCAACCTGTGCCAGGGCCTCAGCACTCTCACAGGGAAGAACTTCTTCCCAATATCTAATCTCTGTTTCAGTCTAATTCCATCACTACATGCCTTTGTATAAAGTGCCTGGCATAGTCGTGCACAATTTTTAGTGGCAAAGTGGGAGCCTAATTCTGTATCATGCTCCAATCCCTCTGAGTTCCTGTGATCCATAAATAAGTGGGGATTATCCCCATCCCCACCAGAGGTGGCCTCCTCTGTAATGGCTCTCCATCACCCTAGAGAAAGTCCACCTGCAGGTGGCATGACAAGCAGGTAGGAGGAATTCCAGGGCATTCCTGGCTTTCCTTCACCCTCTGTATGCACATTAAATCCCTGAAACACCAACAAGCTCTGCCATACACCTGTGCTGGTGAACAGGAGAGACCAAGCTGGAGCTCAAATCTGGTGGAAGCTCATTTTTTTCAGGTAGTGGCTGTGGGTTCACAAAAGAGACTTGTTATTTCATTGAAAACGAGTTTCTTCTGCCCCAATAGTCTGAGAGCTCAAATTATCCCTGAGAAAAGCAGCCTGTGGACTCTTGAGATTTCAAGAGGCTCTGAGAGGAGGATGAAAGCCAGAACTGAAGTCTCCCCTACCTACTGCCTATTGGAGAGGGTCAGGCCACCACCTCATAGCCCCTTTTTCCCTCCACAGGAGCACAGAAATCCCATTCTGCTTTATTCCCCCCAGTCCAGCATGCATGTGATGGCTGGGAGAGGAGCCCTGCACAGGATGGGTGTGGGAGTGCTCCTCGCCCTGTCCACGAGCAGACCTTGGTCACAATGGATACAATCCCTTGCTCACACTTCTTCCCTTGGCAACCACATAGCAAAGAAGAAAAATCAGCCTTGAAAACGCCACGTGATCCTGACTCCTGGCACAAAAGCCAACCTCTATTTGTCAGGAGGTAAGGATGCTGTCGGAACAGAGCTGAGAGTGATGGGGAAAAAAGGGCAGAGGAGGACTCAATCTGCATTTGCACATTTTGATATGACAGCAATGAGTTGCAGACATCCTTTTCATCAGCTCAATAACAAACCTTCAACCAGGCACTTCTGCCTTGATCTTGGCATACAGCAGTGCCCAAGAAGATCAAGACCACAGCAGGGCCAGCCACTCCAGAGGTGATGCACCCTCTTAGGAGCAGCTGGGAAGAGGCAGTAAAATTGAGATAATGGTGCAAGATGTTTTTGGGAGTGGCTTTGCAAACAATTTTTTTTCCCTCAGACTAATCAAGCACAAATGATGGAGGAGAAGCCTGGCCTGGGGCTGCAATCTGGAAGAGCAATTGAAGCTCTTATTAGGGTAGACACCACTGAACAGCCTGTTTGCAGCCTCTGCAACACATTGTCTCGGGCTAATTATCTTCCAGTGGCACAAAAATTGTAGGATTCTTCAAGTTTTTTCCAACACAACAGAAAAAAAAAAAAACAATCAACAAATACACCACAGATCTTCCCCCAACCTACAGATCTCTCCTTTCTCTGCCTTTAAAACCTTCTCTCTGTGTAGCTGGGTGGAGTATTGCTGTGTGACCTCGACACATGAAACCACGGCCACGGGGCTGCCACACTGATAAAAGCGGTGGTGACAGTGCCTGGTGGCACTGTGACACACACTGTGCATCAGGGCAGAGGGCAGCAGGCACCATGCACCAGGCAAAGGGCTCCTGACCAGTCAATGGGAATTAACCCTGGGTCAACGTGGTGGAGACCTCCAAAGCACAGACCCCCCGGGGATAAAGGCACCTCACAAACGTATTTTCAAAGTGATGCAAACTAAGGGACAGCTTTGAAGCAGCCTGTGAAGGCACTCAGCATTCACCACTCAGAAAGGTGCCCAGGGCATCCTAAGCACCCCAAAGGTGAGCACAGCTCCCCATCCTAGGCCAGCTGGAGCCAGATGGGGAAATAAATGGCTTTTCAAAAGCCACTCTATTTTCTACAGGCTTCTGGGCAGCTAAACAGGGACTGCCTTGCCATCACATACCATGACAGAGATGTGGAGGATCCTCAGCTCCTCCTCTGCCGACTCGGTCTGGGGTTCCTCCGTGGGGTCGAAGCCGGGCAGGTTGGGGGCCCCGTCCTGGTGGTGGATGTGGAAGAGCAAGGTGCCGTTCTCCAGCCACTGCTGCCGCCAGCGCACCAGCGGGATGTCATCCGTGTTGCCTGAGATCTCTGCAAGAGCAAAGCCGGTCAGGGGGGAGATGGGGAGCAGAGGGTTCAAGGGAGATGTTCACCTCTTCCCAAAAACATGGCTGGAGGGACCAAAGGATGCACGCCCTCCGGTCACCTCCTGCCAGCACCATGCATGCCCCTACATAAATCACAAACCTGAAGGGCTAAAGGGGAGTAAAGGCATATTTCTGGGTATAATCCAGATGTGGGCCTCTCCAAAAATCCAGCTGTGGGGCAGGGAGACAGCACTTACTGACAGCAGTAACCCAGCAGTCTCCTTCCAGCTCTAGTTTGGGCAGGTTTCACCCACACAGCTTCAGACACTGGGAGCACAGGACACAGGACAAATTCTCAGCAGCATCATGGGATCATTGGGACCACATCACAAATTATTGCAGGCAAAATATTTACCATCCTTTGTGAGCAGGGAAACGTGAACCTGGACGTGATTTCAGAGGTTTTCAACCATTTTCTACAGCTCTCCACCCAGGACTCAGCCCAGAGACCTGCAGAGGTACCTGCAGCTTCTGCCCAAGCAGCCCTATTTTCCCTAAGTACCTTTAATTCCAGAGTTTGGGGCAGTGAGACAGATGGACAAAGGTGGGCTGTCGTGGAAGTAGAGGACACCCAGGCAGGAAGAGCAGCTCAGGACAGGGACACGACACATGCTCCAGGACACTAAATGCCAAATCAAACCTAATTCACCTGGCTGGCTCCAAAATTTCAGGGACATCCTACAGCTGGGTCTCAGCCAAAGACAGGGTAACACCAGCACCTCTCCCTAGGAGAGATGGGCACTGTTTTAATCTGTGGTCCCCTCAGATCAACTTGATCACCATCTCACACCACCTCGATCTCAGCCATCAGCTCAAGCCTGCCATTTGCCTGTTAGCTATTTTTTGTGAAAATAGCAGATTTTCTTGGGGTGACCAGAAAAAACACGATGAGCTTCCCACTGAGGCACAGCTTCCCCTCCTGTATCTGCCTCATTGTTGGCAACGGGAAGGTGCCCATCTCACTTTGCAAATTATCATCTTTATTTTGCTTGTTTCATGCTGCCTTCAAATGAAAACTGGAATTCAATTACAGCACTGAAAAACAACATTTTAAATTTGCTGTTAATTAATTTCATTAGGCTGCCTTAAGTGAGCTGGCTGCCGGGGGAGGTGGGGAGGGGGGCAAAATCAGCGCCGGGAACCAGGTTCATCCTCCCAAACTGATTTGATTAATCAAAAGAAACATTAGCCACAGCGAGCGAACTGGCAGAGTGTTTGTGCTCAGCACGGGCCGCGTTCCTGGCGGTGATCAGTGCACTTGGAGTGTCCCCAGCACAGGGATGCTGAGCACTCCACCACGCTGGTGGGAAGCAAAGCCCAGAGTTAAGTCACCAGGAAGCCAGAAGCACTTTTGGAATTCCCTCTAACTGCTGAGCTGTGTGTTCAGGGACACAGATCCCCTTTGAAAAGCCGGTCCTGGGAGCTGGGAGGATTTGAAGCAGCAGATCTCCTCCTCTCCCACATGGTCTTTATTCATGGACTGAGAGGGGAAATCAAGCTTGCCCGCTTTCCCAACTCCCCACGGCTTCTCAACTTCGTATGAACCAACTCAAATGGAGGAAAACACTCTCCCTGCACCTGCCTGCTAACGTGAAATTATGGGTAATTAAGGCAAGAACTTTCATGCACAGCAGGAACTCAACATACTGGCATTTGGAGAAAATGTAAATACCAGCATTTGCTCCATTGTAAAGAGTGAAAATAATAGATACTAAGTATGTGACATTGTGACATTTAGAAAGCTAGAGTTAGAGATGTTTTCCCCCTGATCTGACATATCATTGTAAAAGCAGCACCCTTCAGCTCATTAATATTTGAGAAGAAATCCTTGATGAAAGTTATTTAAATGATTAATAGATTATAGTAAATTTAAGCCTTAAAATAGGTTGTCATAATTTCAAATTTACTTAAACAGGCTTATTTTTTAAAAGAAAAATATATTTCAATAAAAAATGGGTTCTTGTTTCAGAAGAGCACAATCCAGCCACAGAGCCTGAGCAGATTATCCTCTTTCACCAGACATCAGGACGTGACCCTGCAGCTGCATTGCACACAGGTCAGAAGTGCAACAGACAAAGGAAAACACCCCAGAAATCAATTGCCATCACCCCAAACTGGCAGGCTATGAGCCCTCCATCACACTGCAGGACAAGGCTGCTCCACCATCTCTGCTCCTGCCCTGGCAGAGGCTCTCGAGGCACTGCCTGGACGAGAGAGCTTCAGCCTTGGACCTTCTCCTCCTTTCCTCGAGTGTCTAAGCAACACGTCAGCTGCCTCTATCCTACTCCATTCCTACTTGAAAAATTAACACATATAAATGCTTTCCTGCATCTGTGAAGCTCTCTTGGAGTTTGGTTTAAGCAAGACCCAGACAAGATCAAGACCAAGCTTCCTCCCTAACACAACACCTCTTTACTCTCTCTTCTCCCAGTCCAACAGATTTCACTTTTCCCTTTGTCTTGCTCTCCAAGCAGACATCTCCCCACCTGGTGGGAGATGCTACAGTGACCCATGTAGCCAACTGGGATGATTTATCTGGATGGTGTCAGGTGTCAGCTCTGCTACAGAGCTGGCAGGTGCCAGCCCTGCTGACCAGTTTGTACACTGGGGCCAGGATGTCCCAGAGGAGGCAGAAAAGTGGGCAGAACGGCAAAAATTAAAAAAAAAAAAAAAAATGGTGGGGGGAGAGGATAATTTCAAGTGCAAAGTTTGAAAGATATTGATGAAAAGCCTGGTCCCTGCATGGCTTTCATTAAGGCCTTGGATAGGAAGCCATTAGCACTAGCATTAACTTCTTGCACCTCTGTTAAAAAATAGCCTGTCTGAGTCAGAGGTTAATAACAGTAGGAGGCCACTAATTAGGCTGTGCCACATTCACCTGGTATCAAACGTGGCCCAGGTCCTTCATATCTGCAGGAGCAGCAGCCTCCAAAGGCCCCAGCTGATGCTTTTAACATACCAGCCGTGGCTGCTCCCCTCCCAGACCATCTGCCAGGGCAGGGAGTGGGTCAGAAAGGTTCTACAGGAGCAATTTAAGGACAGGACAAAAAACCAGATTGAAGGTGCTGGAGGTGTGTGGATTCATACCTGCTTTGTTCTTCATTATCCCAAACAGCCTCATTTCCCTTGGGACAGCTGTCCCACACAAAGCAAACCCAGTCCTTCTGGAGGCAACACCTCTGCATGTCCTGGTTTTTTGGGAGGCAACACCTCTGTCACAGCCCAGTCCTGCACCTGAGCTGGTGCAATATCAAAACCATGGCACATGAGCCTGGTGCTGACCTGGACCTACTCCCATGTCCTCATCACCCCATCGAGACCTGGCATGGTGGCACACAAGGAGAACAACTCTCCTCAAAAACTCACATCAGCATTTTGATGAAAAAAACACCCAGCAAAACAATTTTCCTCTCCATTTGGAAGCGTTTTGCACTAATAGATGCCTCCAATAAGTCAAATGAACTCTGCCATAATGCTGGTCTCCACAGAGTCATTTCATACAGCCGAGCACAGATTTTGACTTGGACTTGCATTTCCTCGTTAACATTTAAACCTGCCTTATTTTCCATCCGGAACCTGACTGTGGTTTAATTTAAGTTCCCCATTAGCTAAGGCTTTTGCTCCATGCCTAAACCACACACATCCTTTAAAGGGCTTGAACTCAGCTAAATCAAGCCTTGCACTCCTCCCAGGGTCTCCAATGCCTGAAGTGACTCAGGAGACCTTCCCACCACGAGTCACTTGCTCTCTCTGCTGGGACCTCAGGCCTTGATTTCTACCAATTCAGATGTCAAAATGCTTATCTTGATACTTAACTCATTTATACTTCCAGGGTTTCAGTGACAGATAATTCATGGGATAATATCAATGTTTTTATGGACCTGCTTTAAAAATTCACATTCATCACTGACTACCCATATTTCATTTGCATTTTTTCCTGTCTCCAGTCTCAGGTAGGAAAACCAGCTCATTCTGCGGGTCATCCTGCCTTTACAAGACAATCCAGCTTTTCCATACCAGCAAACATAAACCTCACTGTATATATTAGGAACCTGCTTCATGGGAGAGGGCCCCTGGGGGAAAATCTCCAAAACACTCATAGATGTGGGAGAACATAAAGGTTTGAGGAAGAGGCAGTGGTGATCTCCCTGGAGCCACTCTGAGGCTAGGTCAGAGAGATCACCCCACCACGATGCCTGTGCGTGAGGCTGGTACACGTGAAGCCATGAGGTGCCCCAGCATGGCTGACAGCTAGCCAGGTTTCTCCCTGGAATGCAGGGTGCCTTTGCTTTTGGGAAGGTCACCAAGGAGTTACATTTCAAAGCTGTAGCCACGCTTTAGCCTTGAACTGGGATTCCTGTCCCAAATACGCCAGAGCCCTAAGCCCTCCCTTTCTTTAACAACAAACCCTCCATCACTCTGGGGGTGACACTGAGCTGCACAACTGTTTTTGAGCAGAGGACACTGATCCATCATTCGTGGGGCTGAGCTGACCGGGTTTGCTCTGCAGCTGCTGACTTTACAGCCTGCCACCCCCCCTGCCCTGCTCTTCCCCGCAAGCCCAAGGACGCGCCCGACCGCACCTGCGCCACTTCCCCTCCAAGGTTATTTTTCCACCACGTTTCTCAAATTTGACCTAAAGCTGGGGGAAACACAACAAGCAGATTGGGACATTCGCTGGTGTTTGATTTTCTCTCCTGTCTTGTTACTTTGGTCCCATCTGCCATAGCTGTGAACCGCAAAGGAAATGTGGGAAGGGAGAAAAATCCACCTCCTGGTCCAACACTCGGGTGACACGGTCATGTTCAAAAGAACCCAAGTGCTCACCCACAACAGGGAGCAAAAGGAAGATAAAGAGAATGTGTGAATACACTTCCAAGATGCCATGCTGCTATAAAAACCCCAGAAAGGACCACATCTGTAGTTGATATCTCACCCTGCAATGCTGTCACGTCACCTCTTCCAGAGGGAAAATCAGGTCTCCGTGGAAAGGGTCCAAATGATGGAGAGGCTCCCAGCCAGCCATGGAAAATTACTACCCTGGCTAAACTGTCTCCCAGCAAATCAGTGAGAAGGAGGGCACAAAGCCCTGAGCTCAGATGGTGCTCACCTACAAACTGCAGAACTCCACCAACATAACCACTATCAGTCCGAAAGGGTGAGCAACTCGAGAAGAAAAACCTGCCAGAGGAAACACCAATTTCTTATAAAAGCTCTTGTGCATCAAGGAAATGAAAGACCAGTAAATTCTGCTTGTGGCCTGGACACTCTGTTAGAGGAACCTGTAGGTGCATCAGTAAATACAGGTCACCCAACACTGTAAGCCAGTAGATAAGGGTGATCCAATTTGACAGACTCGTTTCAAAGCGTTCTTGTCAAAATCCACCCTCAAAGTTCCCCAAAGCACTAAAGTGGTGCTGGGATGAGAAAGAAAGTCATCTTCAAGCCCACCAGGTGGGGGAGGAGTAAGGGTTTAGTTTTCATGATGAAAGGAGGTTACCAAGAAGCCCCACAGAGATCTTTGTCAGGACCTTGGCTGCTCAGAAACACCCTGGAAGAGGAGGCAAATGACAAACTTGGTCACCAAGGCTAAATTTAGTCTTCTCAAAGCTAAAGCTGAGAAGTGCAGGAGGAAAGTGGGCAAGGAAGTGGGCAGGTGAAACTCAACCTTGGTGAAAGCAAGCTGATCTGGAATCCTGCAAGTGATATTCAGGTCAACCATCTCGAAACGGAGGAGGCAAAGCTTGGAAGGTTTGGAGGAGGGGTACAAGGAAGATGAGATGCTGCAAACGTCTTTGTGAAGAGGAGAAACCAACTGTGTCAGGACTCCTCAGTAAAGGAACCAAACAAGAGGGTGAGGACATGATAAAAGCCTGTAAAACCATCAGGCCCGTGGAGCAGTGGGAAAGGCAATGGTTATTCACTATTTCTCACTTTGCAATGATTTACACGTGTAAAAACCAACAAAAGGTTCTTTTTCATCCACCATAAAGTATGAAAGCACTGCAAAAGGTACTGAATTCAGGGAAGACAGAGCCACACCGAGCAGAGAGCCCAGAGGTACATCCTAGGTTGAGAAATCCCTGCAGCACAGACCTGGGCAGCAGGGAAAGGACCATATATAGATATACTGCAGTTTTAACTAATTTTTTTTCTCAATTATCAGTGCTGGCTGCAGATGCCAAGGGACAACAACCCACTACCCCAACACTGCCCAGTCTCTTGGGGTTCAAGAGTGACTGCAAAGCCAGCTTTGTGCTACCCAGGCCACCATTCAAGGATGCATCCCATATCCATGTGTCCCTTTGGGAGTGGCTGAGACCCTCTGCTCCCCCAGGCACTGCCTCATGGGAGGAGGGGGTACCCCAGGGCAGCTCCCTCCTAGTGACAGAGGTGATCCTCTTAATCACCCAGCCAGAAACTCCCCCTTTCCAAATCCCAGCCCTCCGTGCTGCCAGACCCTACAGCCCCAAGATACTTGCCAAGATTCCCTTCAGCTTTACAAGCCAGCCAGCAATTTCCACAGGGAGGCAAAGGACTATTTATATCCATCACGGACTGGCAGGGAAGGTAATGGCTGGCCACTCCAGCCCATCTGCCAGGCACTTAGAAAAACATCAGAGCATATCGTACAGGGGAGGTCAGGCAGTGGTGCTGGGACCAGCAGGGGACGTGGGGGGGATGCTCCACAGTGATGACATGGGCTGCACCCCAAGGGTGAACTTCAGCTCACTCCTACACACTCATCTGTGCAAGTGCTCATTGTGCCGAGGCCGAGAGGTCAGGAAAATTAGATGTTACTTTGGCATTTCTGTGCTCAGCACAGGGAACAAGCACAGCTACTTGTTCCTCATCTCCCTTGGGGGGAGAGCCACGACCTGTTGGTTTTCTGAGACATGGGATGTCCCTCCCTCCCAGGGAGTGTAACAGGACCAAAACAACCTTGTCTGCTCTCCTGTCCACATCTAGGCCAAGAGCTTTTCCAAGAGGTGATCCTCCTGGAGGGAACAATGCTGGTCTCGGAGGAAGGGATGGAGAAGGCAGGCATGGGCTGCTGCCAGCTGCAGCTTAACATCATAAACCCTTTGGTGCTTAGGAGCTCTTACACGATTTCAAGCTCCATTTTCAAGTTTGTGGGGAGGCTTTGAAAGATGGGAACGGCAGAATGAAAAAGAAAAAAAAAAAAAAAGGAAGAAAGATGTAGAAGGGGAAAAAGTTAATCGTGCATCTTGAATTTATCACTCTTGAAAGAAGAGCTTGTCAGGATGGCCAGAGACCAGCCAGTGCACAGCAATCAATGGGAAGACTTTTGGGTCTTGTCAAGCTTCTTTGAGATTTACAGGAACTGAATAGAGGCATAAATCTGTCGCTGCCTGATGAAAATGCAGGTAATTAAATTTGCAGGTGTATATAATTGTCATATTGATGATCTGTATAAATCAGCAGAGCCAGCAGAGGCACAAAGCACACCCTGGGCACAGAGGAGCTGTTTGCCCACCTGCCTGGCCAGGAGACAGGGCTCTGGGACACCCACTCACCCACATGGCTCTGCCCATCACCGCAGCCATCACCACAACCTCCTCTCCACAAGAGACTTTCTCCAATTGCCCCCACAGGCAACAAAAGCAGCAGCACCCCTTCCAGTCACCTGCAGCCTCATCCTGGCTACTACAAAATCTCCTGTGACTGCAGGAGGGTGAAGGCAGGACCACAGGCATTGAGAAGCCTGACCATGGACATTGTGGGGGGTTCTTTGCAGCTGCTTTGAAGCTCTGAGCCCAGGTGCAAGTGGGGCATTGACTTGATCTTTTAGCAATACTTTTTTTTTATTTTTTTTTTTAATTTCTTTTAACCTTTGTTATTTTGGGAACTTTGAAGCCCAAGCTGCTCCGAGGCAGCTGCCTTTGTAGGAAGGACAGAAAGTGCAGAGTGGGGATTTGAAAGAGGGAGAGAAACAGGGAGGGGAAGAAATGGTGCTTCACAGCAGAGGGCTGCAACAGCTCCTCTGCAGTTTCTCCCACATCCCAACAAACCCACCCTGAGAGGCAGCTGGGGCTCTATGGGAAATCTGAATGCAAAATGACCACGGTGCCTTCCACTTCTCCAACACCGTGAACCAGAGAAACCTCACAGGCCTTTGCAGACCTGCACACAAACCTTCTCCCCCTGTCCCAGTGTGACATCCCTGAGTCCCCAGGATGGGTGCAGAGCATCCTCTCCAGCCACCACAGCTCAGTCCAGCTCGGTGCCATGGGGATTCACCTCTCCCTGCTGTGCCACCAGGGACAGGAGCACCAGGGAAGGCTTTCCTGTCACCTCCACCAGCCAAGGCCCTTCACACGTGTGCATGGGCTGACTTCCCGAGCTGAGCTCCACATGCGTGCGGCAACTGGATAATTAAAAATTAAGGAAGAGCTTCTGCATTGCAGTCCGAATTATGTAACACTGCTCTTGGGTCTCAGCACCCATCAGCTCTGTGCCCTCACACAGCAGCATGGCCCTGCCTGTATTTACCTGCCTGTCTTTCCAGGCAGGGCTCACACCCTTGGCAGGGAAGTGGGAATCCCAATGTCACAACCACAGGCAGAAAGTTCCCTTGCATTAACGTGGGGGGAAAAAAAGGAAGGAAAATCTATTTCATGCTTTTGGTCCAGTGGTGAAATTGGAGATGGCCAGAAAAAAGGGGATGGAGTCAGGGTGCTTCAGCCCAGCCAAGCACAGAAGAGTTGCCCTAGCCAGGACAGCACTCCCATGGTCATGACCAGGGAGTTTCTAAGCAAGGGGCTGCTGTCTCTTGCTCCTGCACCAGAGAAGCAGGAGCTCATTTTAGCAAACAAGCAAAAAACAAAATCAAATCAAGATGAGGAGTCAGCTGCATTTTCAGTATCTCAAGAGCAAAGAGCCCTGCTGGACTCTGAGCACCAGTAACTGCAAACTCCTGCATTTGCAGCCACATCTTTGCCTTAACCCTGCCAGTTCTGGCTGCTGCTGAGTCCCAGGCTCAACAGACCAGCCTGCCACTTCCTCCTGCTGTTTCTTCCTGGCATCTCCTCCCTTTCTTGGCCAGAAACCCACTGACTACACAGCCATGTCTCTTGCAGTGCTATTCCCAGGACCTGGATGCTGCCACCTGGTGTGAAACCAGCCATTAATTCCTGCTGTGATTCACTCCAAAGGTCACTTCACCGGGGTCTGTGTGCAACGGCTTCAAGAAGCCACCAAAGATGCTGTGGCTCACACCCACAGCAAGTGGCTCTGCCAGCACTGCTCCTAATGCCCCTTGGCTTCTGTGTGGCTCCTGCAGTTATTTGCTACCTCCTGGCACTCCCTCCTCATGGTGCTTCCTTTCCTGCCCTCCCTCCTGTGAACTGGTACTCCCCTATTGCTGGCATGGTGCTTTCACATCCACACTGCCTTTCATCCCCAACATGTGAAAGCTGGGAAGAGCCAGCCCTGAGCTGTAATTACAAGGGTCAGACCCATCCCACCACCATCCCACGGGGAGATGAGCACCACTTCTCAGGAACCTCTGCATCCCCCACTCAGCCACCAGCCCCGGCTCCTGCAGGACACCCCTTTCTCCCAGTTTGTGCCACAGCTTGAATGGACTGTGGGGGCATGCTGGGGCTGAGGCTGAGTCCTCCAGGGTTAACCAGAGATGTGCTTTACTCCGCAGGCACAAAAAGGCAGAAAACATGACAATTAAAGCTGTGGAAGCCAGCCCAAGTCCAAGGTTGACTCCTCTCCCACCATCCATGGAGGGGGATGAGCTATTTCTCCTGCTCACCTACTCTGAGCACTCCACCACCACGGCACACCCAGGAGAGAGCAGCTCCTGCTGAAAAACTAATAAAACTGGTTTCCTTTTTGCCTGGAAGGATGTTTCAGGTACTGCCTTGCTTGCAGGTGCTTGGACACACATCTCAGGCCACTGAAGCTGCACCTTGGCATGAGCTGGGATGAGATGCTTGCAGACATTTATAATTCCCCCCAGACTGCCAGGCCATACATGTCATGTCTGCAAAGACAAACTCCTGGCTTGCCCCCTTGGCCAGCAGGAAAGCCAGCAACTCCACAGAAGCATGACAGCTCTGGAGTCCCCTCGCTGCTCCTCTCCAGAGCTCTCCCAAAGAGGCAAAAAAGACAGAGCCCAGCTATTTCTGGCTCAGCAATTCAGGAAAGGCTGGCAGGTACAGCACTGGGGTGGCAGAGCAGCTCTGCACCGGCACAACCACACGGGGAAAGCAGTGTCTGGGGGAGCTCGGGGCCAGCCCAGGGCGGTGGGAGGCATAGCAGCCTCTCCAGTCCAAACAGGAGATTTCCCAGAGGCTGCAGACACTGGGGACATCATTAGGGGAGCAAATGGGCCGAGAGCACAGCAGCAATTTGCAGACCCTGCGGCCACTGCTGCACAGTAGAGGCTGGCAGGAAAATTTGGGAGCGGGATGTCTCCCCCACCAAGCATCCCCCTTCCCTACCAAAGCCACCCATCTCAGCTCACCTGATCCACACAGGAGCCTCCCTGCCATGGGCTGCCCTTCTTGCACTGCCTCCTCCTGCCACCCTCATAAGGACAAGCCCCCCACACCCACGCTGAGCCACCCATCCCCATGCTGGAGCCACAGCCTGTGGTGCTTTTCTGTATCCTCACCCCTCCTGCAGTGCCCTGAGCCCTCCACTCACACTCCATGCATGGATCTAGACAGGGTCTTTTAATCCTTAAGCCACCTCTTCTAAAAAACTCCCCTGCTCCTTCCTCTGTGTTGGAATAACCCCATGAGAGGAGGGTGTGTGGTGGCTGTGGGGCAGTGGCAGGGGAAGCTCCGGGTGCCTGCCAGCCCAGGAAACTGGCTCCCAGCACGGTACCCTCGCTCTCTCACTCCCCTTGGGATGCCAAATTAATTGCCTTGTCTCCTGGAGCTTTTAGCTGGAACAAATAAAAGAAAAAGGGGGGTTGCCAAAACCCATAATAAGGTCTACAGTTCCTCTGAGCTACAAGGGCTGCTTTAAATTTCGGGTTTTTTTTCTTTTTTCTTTTTCTTTTTTTTTTTTTTATTTGAAGGAGGTTTCCATGGTAACTGTCTCCCATCACACAAGAGCCTGTCCTGGGGATATTTCGGGGTTGCTAATATCTGCCTTCCCAGGCAGCCACTGTGTTGTGACGGTGACATCGCAGCTGGGTTTTTCTGGCAGTGGAGGAGGGCAGGGGTGCAGGAAGGAGGAAAACGAGGTGCCTCTCCCAAAAAACAAGGTCAAGGTCCTGCCTGTACACATCAGGCAGGCCTCCATCCCAAAGGGCTCTGGCAAACAGGCTGTGGTTTTCCTTGGACCACTGACCTGATTTGGGAAGCACTCACAAGGCACTGCAGCCCTCAGGGGGCCAAGCAGATGTGCCATGTCCAACTAAGAGCACTGCCACCTTCTGCACCTTCTCCTGCCCTTCGTCCAACCCTCAGGAAGGAATTGTTCCCTGGGAGGGTGAGGAGGCCCTGGCACAGGGTGCCCAGAGAAGCTGTGGCTGCCCCTGGATCCCTGGAAGTGTCCATGGCCAGGCTGGACAGGGCTTGGAGCACCCTGGGCTAGTGGGAGGTGTCCCAGCCCATGGCAGGGGGTGGAACCAGATGAGCATTAAGGTCCCTTCCAACCCAAACCATTCTACAGTTCTGGGATTCTCCAATTTCTTTCCTCCACCAGGTTAGTTTTCAGCTGGATCAGCTCCCTGCAGGAGCAGAGCCAGCTCTCTGCATCCCCCAAGCTGCTTGCTCTGCTATGCTCGTTAGTCATCCTAATTACTGAGATGCCTCAGAGCTGGCCAGAAAAGGGGCTGTGTCCCCTCTCACGTCAGGGCTGCAGACCCCAAACCTCTGTGACCCATGAGCTGCCACCAGCTAGAGGGTCCCTCAAGGATCCCCTACTTCCCTTTGATTACAAATGTTCAAAAAAGTCCCTGCCCACTTTCCAGTGGATCTCAGGCTCTGCAGGCAGGAACCGTGGATGGAACAGGCTCAGAGCCCTTCCTCAGCCCATCACCAGCAAACCAGACCCCACAGCAAAGCCAAGTGTGGGGACAGCTTAACCAATCCCACACCGGGCTCCAAGGAGCCCAGCAGCAGCTCAGCATCCATCCCAAGGACCCCCTGCTGCAGGGCAGGCAAACAGGATCACAAACACCAACAAGCCCACGGGAGAAGGGCACGCTCTCCTCTGAGTGATTTCTCAGCAAAAAGCTGTAGTGGGACAGCCAGAACCTGGCAATCAAAAATCTTCCCTTATCCAGACAAATCCCCCAACTGCTGTTTGGGGTGAGCCACCAGCCACAGCTGCAGAGATGCCAGAGCCCAGCAATTTGGAAGTAAAAGGACAACCAGTCTTAAATGACAGAGCTGTCATCATCCAGGCACTGCCCTAATCCCACCAGGCTAAAATTCCTTCATTTGAAGGACTGCTCTGCAGCAAGGCTCCAAGAGAGATGATTTCAGTCTCTGTTTAGCTGGCTAAGCCACCATGAAAAAAATAAAACAGAATATAAAATTAAACAGAATGAAACAAAATAGAATAGCATAGAAAAGCATAAAGTAAAATAAAATAAAATAAAATAAAATAAAATAAAATAAAATAAAATAAAATAAAATAAAATAAAATAAAATAAAATATGGGGTGTGGGATGCAGCCCAGGAGCAAATGCCACTGGCACATGGAGAGGAGGGCAGAAGTGAGACAGTGACATCACGGTTGTCCAAGGGTCCCCTCCAGCAGTGGAACCACAGCCAATTCCAGGGGTGTAAAACCTACCAGAAATCTTTGGGGGCTCTGAGGAGTGCCCACATGGGCAGCCCAGCCCCCAAAACAGGGACAGGTCTCGGGGCAGGAACAGGACCAAGCCTGAGCATCCCTGCCTGGACGCTGAGGGTTGAGACATTCAGGAAGGGAGACAAAACCAGGGGCCAGGAGCCCTGCAGCCCCCTTGGCTGAGTGCTGGTTCCCTGCCAGACCCTGCCACCCCCCTGGAAAGGCCAAGCAGCCCCACATCCCACTCCCCCCACTGCTTTCTGGGTCAGCAAGATCCCCTCCCAGCCCCGCTGCCGCTGCAGCCAGCTGGATGCACGGTTGCTGTGGCAACGGGTTCCCAGAGACGAAATCCTTGTTTCTTACTTTTTCTTCCCTTGGTTAAGGAAAAAAAAAATATACAAGAGGCCCTGTATATCCCCTGTGGCAGCAAAACATCCGTGCCCAGCAAGAGAACAGGTCTGCAATGGGCACAGCACGGGGACAAGGTGCCCGTGAGGATGGGGATGTGCACACTGTGCCTCCCTCCCGAGCCCCCACCGCCCCCAGTTTGGCCACAGGGCACTCCCTGCACCTCCCTGGGGTGCTGTCAGCTTTCCTGCAGCGTTTTCCACCCCGCCATGAGGTTTTAAGGGCTGCCCCTACTCACAGCTGAGGTTGGTGCTGGGCTCCATTGCCTGGAAGAGGGAATGCTACCAGGCATGGGGTGTCCCCGGTGCTTCAGTGGCTCTGAGCAGGTCACCTCACTCCAGGCTCTGGACCCCCAGGAAAAGGGATGTGGTTATGCTGCATGGCCAAGAGGAGGGGCTGAAATGGGATCCCACCAGCAGTTTTCACCTAATTATTAGATTCACCTAATTCACCTAATTATTTTCACCTAACTATTAGATATTGCTATTAGACAAGCATGTCCTGCCCCACCAGATGCTCCAGGGCAGGGCCAGGGTAGGATGTGTCCCCTTCACAGACCCCTCTCTGCTTTGCTGGAAGCTCTGGAAGCCCCCAAGCCTTGGGGACAAACATCTCACACAGCAGACCAGACACCCAGGAGCACTTTGGGTGCTGCAATAATGTTCCACCAGCAGCAGCAACCACTCCAGGAGGCGGTAGCAAGAACGTGGCACTCCTGGATTTTCAGCAGACATACACCCCAAGCATCCATCCCAAATTCATGGAAACAAGGGTTCAGAGCCCAGCCAGCTCTGCTGCTGGCAGCAGGATGGAATTCAGTGAATCCCACTGCCAGCATGGGTGTTGCTAAGGGGCAGGAGGGCAGCTGAGATGGGGTGGTTCAGGTTCCCTTCCCCACCACAGCTGCTGGGACCTCCTGAGGCGAGCCTCCCCTGGCCTCCAAGCCACCCAGCAGGAAGATGACAGCAGCTGTCCCCTCGCTGGGCCTGGCAGAGCACAGATCACACCCGTGGGTTTCAGAGCATGCGACAGTGTCCAGGATCAAAGCCAAGTCCAATTAATGGCTCACAATCTTATTAGAGAAATTATTGCAGGATCTTGAGTAAAAGTCCGATATATCCACTCCATTCCATTAGTCAGGCTCATTTAGTAATTCAATCAATCTAAGCAAGGCAATTCAGCTCCCCTGGTATCATTTAACTTGGTTATTCTCTAGGTACTTAAGAATTTCTTAATATTTGCTTCATTATTTCACCATAACACCTATTCCCAGGTGCAAGGTTCACACTGTGGGCCCCGTGGTGGAGTCAGCCCTGCTGCAGCCCTCTGCCATGCTCTGCTGTCGTGAGATGGTGACATATGATGGTGGGAATGGGGCCTCTGGTGGTGACACCCCTGGGAATTAAGTCAAGCCAGGGAATGGCACCACAACACCCCAAGAACTGCCTCCCACCATGGAGAGCTGGCACCAAAGAGCTGCCCTGCCTGCCACAGTTTTCATCCAGATGAAGGTGAGTGGAGCAAAACTCAATAGGATGCTCCTCTCACTTGACACAGAACTGGAAAAAAGTATGGGATAATGCAACCCTGAAGCTCCTCAGCTCCTGCTTCCCTCCTGCGGGGCCTTTTAGGAGCTGGGGGTAGAGGACAGAGTGGGAGGACACAATCTCCAGGAGTCCACAGCAGCAGGGAGATGTGTGGGACGAGGATGAGAGCTGACAGGTGTCACATCTGCCCAGAGCCGGGGCGGGCGGGCGCTCCGGTGGCCGTCACCCCGATCAGCAGCAGCCACATCCCTCCCTGATCCATCTCACATCCCTGCAAACCACCCCCCCCAAATCCTGTTATTAACCCAGGGAAGTCAGGGCCAGAGCCTCCAGCAGTAGAGCCAAGAGCTTAGCCAGGATTTAACAAAAAAAAATTGATTAGATATTTCGGGGAGATATTCAAGAGCGGTTAAATATGCCCAGCTCATCGGTGCCTTTGAAAAATCTCACCCCTCTAAAAAATTAGAATTGATTTTGTATTTAAAAAGGAATCTATTTAATTTAAAAGTAAGATAATTTGAAATCATGACAGCTTGTATTAAGGCTGGAGTTTATGATAATCTATTAAAGTCATTGAAGTTAAGAACTGTCTCCCATCCTCTGCTGCTGAGGCTCCCAGGAGAGCAGTGGGGAGCGGGAAGTGGGGAGGTGAGGGGCTGCACTGCCCTAATTCAGAGCACACCAACTGGGCTGGAAACCTGGAGAGGCAGAAGCAGCTCCTTCAGCTCCTCCACACCCAGGGGAAAAAAAAACAGCAAGCAAAAAACCATCCAGTATTTCAAGATCTTGAAATATCTGGCACCCAGAAAGCACGAGTTCAACCTGTCAGCTCTGCTTTCTCATTTCTCAAGTCGATTTTACACTCAAAAAGGTATTTCAAGACTTTACTTTTCAAACATTTATTGCATTACAGAGAAGGCGAAGGAGTCAAAGACTCTGTCTTTGGCGCGGTTTTTAATTGCATCACAAATCTCCGTCGAGCCCAAGGGGCTGAGGGAAGCCAGGATGCTCATAAATACCCCTCTTGCCACTTTAAAACCTGCAAAGGATGGGGCCCGAAAAAATTAGCAGCCTGCAGGAGTGTGAATCCAGTTAATGACATATCAAATGTGGCTGGATGCTGGCGAGCCGAGCAGTGAGGGAGAGGGGGGTGTGAAGGCGAGCAGGCAGGGGATATTGAGCTGCAAATTAGCATTTCTTAATGGCCACCAACCAGCAAAATGCTTCCTCCCTTCAGGAAAAAATACAACTAATGCAACAAAGACAAAATGAGATGAAAGGCAACCATTCCAAATGAAGGTTTGCTTGATTTAAGGCAGGATGAAAGCGGGTGATTTTAAATGCGGGCAGCCCGGTGCGCAGCAAACGGCCTCATCCCAGCTCCCACACCCTCAGCACTTCCCAGAAATTCAGGATCTGGGGGAAAAACCCTACAGTAAAATGGGGAGATGGTGTTGGAGTCCCTTTGGGGATAAACATATGAACCAGTGTGGGGTTTATTGGTGAGAGCCCTGCGCTGCTCCCGAGCAAACGCAGGCAGTGAGGCAGCACGTGCGCAATTAAAACTCACTCCAGTCATTAGCAAAAAGAGCTGCAAAGCAGGGGAAAGCCTTGTCCAAGCACCTCGCAGAAGTCATAACCCCACAGACAGCCCACCTGCTTTTGGAGGAACAGAGGAGCAGACAGCAGGCCCCCCATGTTTGGGAGGTCTGAGCACCAAAGCACTCACAGCTGTCTCTGGCAGTGAGATGGACACAGCAGGGAGGGTGAGACCCAAAAAGGTGCATGGAAGGCAGGCAGTGAGCACTGCCTCACCCTCTTGTGTGAAGATAAATATAAAGCTCATCATTAATTTATGTTCCCAGAGCTCCCTGTCAAGGGTTATCAGGGGTCAGGAGTCACGGCCATTTTTGGCATGCCCAGTTCAACAACTCCCCCCAGCACCTCAGCTCTAACAAGCATCATACGTGGCTCTCCAAAGATCCCAGCACATCTTTAGTTGGGAGAAAAATCCATGCATTCATCAGTGGGAGGCCTGGTTTGGTCACTGTGGCAGGGAGGTGTCACCAAGGCAGGGGAACCACACATGCCAGTGTCCATGAAAACTAGCCCAGCTCAAAAGCCCTTGAATTATTTAGGAGGAATTTGAGGGGGACATCAGGACTAGAGGTGGATGATATCCCACCATCTTTGGGTTCTCTGATCCAGACCCTTTCCCAGCTGCTCCCCTCACTCATCCCCCTACTGTAGCCACCCACCTGCATAATCACACCCTCTCTGAGGGGAAACTGAGGCATGGAGAGACCCCCCCCCCACAAAAGGGAGCTGATCCAGAGCCCACGTGGCAGAGCCACTGCCATGAGCCCCTGTGAAGCACTTCATGGTGCTTCCAGCCCAAACCCAGGCCCTTTCTGACCTGAGGCAGCACCTGGGTCTGCTCCAAGCCTGTCAGCCAGGGTGGCAGCTCACCTTCCCTTGGGAACCCCTCCCCTGTGCACAAGCCCTAGGTCAGAAAACCACCAGAGCAGAAGCAGCAGCTGCCCAGCTCCCCCTGGTTCAGACACTGAACCACACCAGGCTCAGGAGTGTGTGGGGATCATCCCCCACTCCAAGACATTATTTGTTAAACATTCCAACTCAGCGAGCTGGGTGCAATTAACAGGTCTGGTTTTTGCCAGGGATGGTGCAAGAAGCACTGTGTGAAGCCCCATTTCTGGGAAGATGCTCAAACACACCCTCCAGTCCCCACACAAGGGCTTGTGAAAACACAAACAGCCACTCACACCAGCTCCAGGCATCAACCTGACATAGCCATGTCCCCAGCAAGTGTGAAGTGTGTGCAGTGACAGCACTGATGCTCTTGAGTTTTTTTGGTCTGGGGAACCTCCAAATCCAGAGCTTGCAGCCTCTGAGTTGCCAAGCCTGGGTCTTGCAAGACTTCTGTGCACTTCAGAGTTTCTGCCATGCAAAAGCAGTGTCCAGGCTAATAGTGGTGGTGGTAGTATAATAACAACAATAATAACAATAAAAATAATAATAATAATAAAAACAACAATCCCACACAGTAAAGAAGCACAAAACAGTAACACCCACAGATGGCAAACTGGCCATGCCAGCTTCAAGGCAAGCCCTTGTCTCACAGGGAGAGGTAACATGGCATTTCCCAGAAGTCACCAAGCCAAACCCCTGGCAAACAGGGGTCCCACAAGGTGCCCCCTCTTGCCAGCCCAACTCCAGCCTCAGCATTCCAGTCAGGAAGACTTGAACTGGGATCACCTCTGTGTCTCCACAGCCCAAACCCCCTGCATGCTGGGGGCTGGCACAGCACCATGCACGGTCATATTTTTGCGAGATCAATGTCCCAAGCAGCAATGCCCCAGAGAGCCTGGCCAGCACCAGGACATCAGGCTGCACTGGCACAGGGCTTGTCATCCTTGTATTTGTGTGGCAGCAGAGATCAGAAGGATGCAAAAGCAAACCCCTGCCAGGCATCATCAGTGCAGCGGGGGCTGCCAGGGCAGGCAGCCTCTTTCCTGCACTGGCCAGTGTGTGGTACCTCACGGATTTGAAAAACCCCTGAGGAAAACCCTACAGTAAGGGCTGGGTCATGCCCAGGAACCTCCTCCTGATCCCCACCCAGGTGCTCCCTGCTGGCAGCACCCGAGGTCCTGGGGGGCCCATGGTGGTCTGGCTCCACAGGATCAGGTCTGAGGGGGCCAGGGGACGAGCACTGGGGTGGGCTTTGGGGCATCAAGGTGGCGGGGGCTGGCGGCCACGGCTGCGTCCCCCCTGCATCCGCAGCGCTGCTGCCTTGTTGCCACAGCAACGCTCTCCGGCCTCGCTGCAGCATCCCGCAGCACAGGGCTTGGGCCGGGAGACAGGGGCACAGCACAGCCCGCTGCCCCTCCCACACAGCCGCTGGACTCCAGCAAAACACCCCGGGCTGTCCCCACACACCCTCCCCACGGCATCAGCAGCCCCACGCCTGGCTCTGCCTTTCTCCTGGGAGAAGGGGGATGCCCACACAGCAGCCAGTGCTGCCCCAAGCCCACCCAGCAACAGGACTGGGGGGTCTTAGCACATGGAGGGGTCCATAGGCCATGGAAGGGATGAATTGGTGGGAAAAAAAAACGGTCTGGAGTCACCACTATACACGAGGGTGGTACAGCGGGGCAATGTCACATCAAGCAACACACCAGTACCTCATTTTTGGGCCAACTTCCAAACAAGGGTGGCATTTTAAAAACTTCACGGGACACCCAAGGTGCAGCTGGAGAAGCAACAGATGGACAAGGCTTGCAGGAGGTGACACAGCCACTGTGGGGCTGCTAGGAAAGTGATGGTGGCAATTCCAAGGGCAGGATGTTATGTGTGGGTAAGGAACTGATGTTCTGCACCAATGTCACCAAAAATGAAACATCTCAGGGACTTGTTCCAGGTGGTGAGGAGGGAAGCAGGTCCCTGCACACAAGGGGTGGAGGCCTCGCTGTGCACAAACAAAGGAGCAAATTGTTTGCTTTTTTTGGGCTTAAGGAGCCCATGAGATAAGTGCAGATAAGCCTCACCCAGTGGATGAAGAGCAGGTGGGAACCATCCAGACCATGAACAGGCCAGAGCCTAAAACCTGGGGGCAGGAGCACCGGAGGCAGCACACACAGGCAGGGTGGGATATACTGAGCAGCGGAGTATTTTTCCATCAGGCTGCAGGAAAGGTGACTCTGCTCAGGGGCAGACAAAGCAGAAACCCTCACCTCCAGCCGGGCACGCTGGGAGCAGACTGTGGGCCTCCTGCCAGCACAAGCCGCCGGTGGCCATCGATCGAGCCGGGGACGAGCCCCGCGGATGACAACCTGGGCACGCATCGAGCACCCCGGGCCCGCAGCATCTCCAGCCGTGATGCTGCAGCGGGGTGAGCCAGCCCCGGGGCCG
>VYZP01018952.1:1818-78085 GCA_013400635.1 Hypocryptadius cinnamomeus
AGGGACCCATGCAGTCCCCATGCTGCATTTGCAGCCACACAGTCCAAGTGGTCCCAGACAAGTAACTCCTTCAATATTTGTCAGCTAGTAGATCTGAGGAGCTGATCCTGAAGCCTCATTGCACCTGATACAGCAAGAACATTTGAACTCTCTGCTCCTCCTTATCTAGCCCCCCACTGACTGTAGTGGATCTGGGTACTTCCCTGTTTGCTGTGCCTTTGAGGTCCTTCATAAATAACATCAGTTCTTTACATAGGGGGTCAAGCTGGCAGCTGATGAAAAACTCATCGAGCCACTGCTGGGCAATGAAAGCAGATTTCTCAGAACAGAGTCACAGTTACCTGTTCTCTGGATGTTCTGCAGTGCCAGACACTCTGCCTCCATTTTGCCTGTTTGTAGGGTATTCATCTGGGTTTTTACTCAGCTGATGTTGACTTCATCATTTAAGGCACTAGCAAGAGTTGTGCACACATGGGAAGGTCAGGGCAGATTCAAAGGCAGTTGACTGTGAATGTCTAGAATTTTTTAAAAAATAGAAGGTAAAGGCTAGGGGAATGCAAGTACAGCTACACAACTGGGAGGCAATGGAGAGCATGGGAGTGACAGGGTCTGCTCAGTTTTTCCTCCTGGAGGCCTGATGTGTATTTACACAACAACCTCCCTGTTGGGGGTCCCATGTGGCTTTCCATCGCAGATGGAGCAGGCTGTGACACCTCCCAGGAGCACCCAAAATGCAGATTGCCTTAGCCAGGTGTGACATAAGCACCATCACTGTGCATAAAGGCATACCAAATTTGTTTTAAGAACGAAAAAGTAGTGACACAACTCATTGATACCAGACATCCAGCTTGTTCCCCTAGCTATACCTCTTTCCTCAACAGCTGATTTCTGCTGCTTGAAGATGCAGACAGCTGAGGTAGTGATGGACTTTAAATTAGTGTTGTCTCAGTGTTTTCTCTGCCTGTGCCAGAGCCCTGGACAGCCAGACCTGGGAGAGGAAATTGTATTAAACTGAGCAGGAGGTGGAGAGACCATTCTGCAGGCCAGAGCCACTGCCATCCCCATCATATATTCTCTTGACAGCCTGCTCCAAACCTGAGCTTTAGAGCTCTCTCTTGATCCTGGAGAAGCCTTGGGTCAGATTTGGATGGTTCCATTGGTCTGTCATTGAACCTCAACCCGTTAACAAGTTCAATGCACTTTTATATAAATTGGAGCCTGGGAAAAGTTATATGGAAATCTGTTTTTTTTTCCTCATGATGATAAAAGATGAACAATGCATAAAGCTTTGTTCCATCTCTACTGCAGGAGGTGAACAACAAACTCAATTTCACCTGAGATCAGCCAAGAAGAAGAAGCTGATTTTTGCCTTTGAAGCCTAAACATTGATCATTAAATAAGTGATGGTATGACTTTCTTCAGGTGCATTGAAGGAGTCTTTGCAGCCACAATATAAGAGATGTCCTATTGTTTATTGGTTTATTGTTCATATTGTACAGAGCAACTACTGCTGTTTATATTGTGTGAAATGTTGTAGCCACTGGAGTTTTCTGCCTGGCTGATTCTGCATTAATTTACAATGAGCATTAGTCTTGTGATTTATGGACTGCCAGATTCCCTGAGTATAATAACTTCCTTGAAGAAAGCTTCTCACCCACAGCATGGCTCAGACAGAGAGTTTCATTCAGACAGAGTCTCTGCCAGCTCCAGCATGGGATCTTGAAAGAAGAAAAGGGCAGGCAGGATGTGCCAGGTGAAACAGCAATTTTGGCGCTACAGACAGCATTTGCTTTGGGTGAAAAGTCTAACATGGGCTCAGCCTTTTCTCTTGTTACTTCCAGGTGCCTCCCTTGGACACATGGGATCTGTCCAGCCCCAAAGGGAAACTACAGGTCTGTATTTATGTTTCCTGAAACTTTTGTATGGGAAAATTCATCAAATGGCTTGCACTTTTATAGCTCAAGGGTTTGTGCCTGTTCTTCTTAGGAGCTGAGGTGGAATGTCTCCACTTGGGAGCTGGGATCTAAGGTCACGCAGGCATTATTGTTGATTTGCACAGGGATGCAAAAGCAGAGTCAGATTTCACAACCTGCAAATCCTTGGGAACTAGTTCTCTTATTTGGTTACTTGGTGTGGTGTCAGCATTGTGCTTTGAGGAGACAATAGCTTCAGAGGAGCATCACCCAAAGGAACTCCCTCTTCAGTGAGCTATTTGGCAGGCACAACACCTTTGATGACTTAATATTGTGCTCAAAAAGACAGTAACTACTCCTGGCTTGAGAATAAAGAACAGGGAAAGAGGAGGAATTCAAGGAGTTTGGTTGTACCTTACATTCTTAGAGCAACAGCCCTGCCTCCTCCTCCTCCCTGCCCCATTCCAGTGCTCCTCCCTGAGCTGCAGGGAGCAAAGAAAGCAGCAGGGGTTTTGGTAGCCTAGATATGGTGAGGCAATATGTTTTCATGGTCCAACTAGGTACTATAAATGCCTCTACCAGGTATCAATATCACAACTCATGCTAGTGGGCACTTTTGTTGTCAGTCTTGAAAGAGAGGCTAAAAGCTGACTTATAGACAGGGCACAACCCAAATGTGCTTGGACACAACCCAAATGTTCTTGTCCAATTCACACATGAGATGTGATCATTGCACAGAGTGAGGGAATGCCTACTCTGTCTGCTCAAGCTCCACATGTCTTGTGTGACAGTGTGCAGTGCTGCTGTGTCAGGGCTGGCACTGGGGAGGCTCTCACAAGCTCTGGGTCCATGTCAGTAAAATGAAACTAAAGTGAAGGTTGCTGGTGAATTTATCAGCCTGAGTTCACATAGCAGTGGGAGCTGTAGGTTCTGGTAAGATGTTTATAGTAGTTCATTGTAAGTGCATGCAGAGAGGTGAACATCACATGTGGCAAGAGAGATTATCTGGGTTAGCTTCTCTTATTAATCCTGCTGGATGCAATCAGCTCGTTAAAGCAAAGCAAATTCCAAAGCAAATTGCCACGGCTCACAGGATTACTTTGTGGATGAAAAGAGCTTGCCATTTAAACACTTCAGGAAATGATCTCACTTCCTCCTGGAAATTTTCAAAGACTGAAGAGCAGTTATATTTTTTTGGCCACATACATCTCCTCCATTTACAGGTGTTTGAACATCGCACAGGACTCAGCTGTATGGCCTGTCTAGCTCCTTAGGAAAAAATTGTTCATGATGGTCTTTTGCCATGTTCTTAAAAACTTGAGGTCTGAGAAAACATGGTTATAGATCTGGATGCTGTTTGGGAAGAGGCTGAAGTGGAAGGACACCAAAATGGGAGGCAGAGAACCTGAGAATATTCTTACTGTTGTGTTATTCAAATCAGACAAAACATGTTGTGAATCATGGAAGAAACTTTATTTACAGGGTTTTAAATTTATTTATTTATTTACTGTTTGTAAACCAAGGTGTTGGCATAGCTTGAAAGAATTTAGCGACCAAATTCATAGCCCCCTCTAGGAATTACACCCATTGCCTTAGCTTGTGCTTTAACTGTACTTTCATTGTCAGGTCAAGTTTTCATATCCCAGAAACTAGGACTTATTTGAGTAACTGGCTCATCCATATGAATCATCTCTTGTCCATGGATTGGGCTTTGATAAACATAAGAAATACACTATTTTATAGGAGAAGCCCAAAGACACTTCTCCCATTGCCTATTGCTAGGAAAATTTTTTCCCAAGTGCCACTTACGAATTTATTTTCATTAGTGTAAGAATGTCTTGGTTAAAAAACCAGTTTTCAGGCTGGGCTCTTCTCCTGGCTGAGGTAGCACCAAATGTACAGGTCTGAGCAAAGTGCCCTTTTTTAAGCCCATTTGTATAAAGTATCCAGAGGTTTGAAACAAAGCAATCAGTCACACACATAAGACTGTTCTGGTGGACTTCAGCCAGGCCATTAACATAACAAAGAAAATATGTGCTTATTCAGATTCTATTTATTATCCATATTTAATAACTTCTAAAGAGGGAATTGCTTGAATAATGGCAGTAATAATATATTAGTAAAGATTCTTGTTTTAATCTTCAGTGCGATCTGACAACAGAAAAATACTGCCCAGTGTTCTAAAATGTGTGTTTGTATGTGTTGGGGGGATATGAAGAAAGATCTATCTGTCCCAAATGTCATAGGAGCCCTTATTAAAAATACTGTTGAGTGCTCAGGGATGTAGAGTTCACAAGAATATTTTCCTTTTTGGTTTTTTTTTGGTTTGTTTTTTTTTTCTTTGTTTCTCTTTTCTTTTTTTGGCCTTCTTCACTGCCAGCCTGAAGAGCTCCTCTCCAGTTTTCTAGTTCAGCACTGTGGTTTCTGGCCTCAGACATCTCTGCAACAGTGAAAGCCCTATAGAACACTTGAGAGTTTTGCCAGCACCTACATAGGAGTGCTGCCTGTATAGGGTTTGTGTGGATTGCTGCCCAGCAGTTAATGCACAGGCATTCAGATAACTCAAAAAAAGGTTATTGAGAAAAGCCAGTGGGCTGCAGTAAGAAAGATTCAAATCTACATGGCAGTGCCTTGGAATAATGTTTGTATGCCAGCAAAGACAACACCTTCACTAGCTTCACTTGAATTTCTTCAAAAAGAAATATTCAATAACATTTACTGACAGGTTTTTGTATCATTCTTCTTCTGTTACTGGAAACACAGGAACTCAAATAAAGCAAGAGTTCTGTGTGGTGCTTTCCTCTTCATTTTCCTAAGTTTTCTATAAATAGTACGGCTTGGGGATTGCTGATACTTAACTGTATAGTTGGGCTGCTGCAGTTTTCCTATACAAGAGATTATATTTTTTTAAGGATTTCTTTTTCGGTAATAGCCCATAGCAGATGGTTAGAATTTGGCATCTGGAGAGATGTTGATCTACAGATATACCTTGTCTTCACCCACAACAGTCTGTTCTAGAATTAGCTCACTTCTAAATTGCTACAGATGTTGTTTTCCTTCATTAACCGTCTCCAAAGTTGGCAGCAACACAAAAAATCAGGGAATATGGCCATTGCTAGGTGCAGGTTTCAGCACCTGCAGGTGCTAGGGGTGGTGAAGGATGGAGAGAGAGCTAAACCCTGCCCACACCTCTCAAAGTTTCCAGGCAGCTGGGTTGTGGTTTGGGCATCTGGGCTGGCTTCCAGAGGCAGCAGCCATTGCTGCAGAGGAGCACTGCTGTCTGTGGGCTGGTTTGGAAAGCACCACTCTGCCTCTGACCACAGGAGCCCAGCCCCACAGCGCACACGGGGCTGCGGCAGGGAAGGCTCACTGCTGTCTACTGGAAAAAATTGTTTGAACACTCTTCTGCTTGAAAATGTTGGTTCTGCCCTGTTGAAGATGTGGGTACATTGCAGTCTGGTCAGACATGGTTTGTCCCAGGGCCTTTGCCTCCTGCGGTACAGAGGATGGTCAGATAAAAGTGCAGAAATAATGTAGCTAAGGACAGGCTCTGTATTTTTGTTTGATTTTTAATGAATTTGTGGTACAACACAAACAGTTGTCTTCAAGATGGCTAGACAATATGCAGTATGGTAGAGTGGATGAAACTAGCAGGATAATTTCAGAAATAATCATCTCTCAAGTAACTTCCTATGCAATACTTGAAGAGATAGCAGTGGGATAATAGCAATAATCAATGTGAGTACCTTACAGGTACAATTTATCATGCACCTTAATAAATTTAAAGGCCTTATTTTTGTTCTCTCGCTGATTCAGAACATTATTTTCTTTATCTGTGGGGAATTATTCACCTTCTCACCCTGTGCTTCTTCTCAGATTGGCCCAGGATCCAAGGACTAGGTCTTTTGCTGTACCAGGAATGTCCCACCAGGAAACTCATTAAGTTTTAGCTTGTACAGGATCTTCTCAATTGTCCCTTTGCAAAAGAGAAAAGATCGGAGTGTAGGATTTGCGGTGGTGTATGAAACAGGAGTCCAGCTAGGGGTTATAAAGTATTAAGAGTCAGACTAATTTAAAACCACCACCTTGGAACCTGAAACACCCCCAAAAAAGAGCAAGAGACTGTTTTCAGGGCACTGGTGGCCATGCTGCTTTGCGCCTGGTGGAATGGACACATAAAATTGGGCACGTGAGAAAAAGTGTGCCTGGGTAAGGGATCCTTCCTTTATTTTCAGGAGGAAAGTGGTGAACACAAACTAAACAGGTACAAGATCAGCTGTGCATTGGCTCTGACTCAATCCTACCCTGGATTACAGAGGCAGAAAACATTGTAGATATAGATGCACTGTAAGGTCTGTTGTTTCTCTTTTAGACCATCCAGACAACAACCTCTGGTGAACTAAGGGCTTTCCACAGTACAGCACTTGCACCATCTCCACGAGGACCTCTGTATTCTCAGCAGGAGTGAATCATCTCTTATGAGTCACTTGTGCTGCTCTTCCTTTGCAGGCTGACCAGGTCTGGCTCTCTGTAGGGAGAGAGAGCTGATTCATAAATGGTCAGACTCAAATGGAGCCCAGCAGCTGCCACATTTGACCTCTGGTGTCAAATAAGGCTAAAGATTTTCTCCTGCCTTGGGTCCAGTGAGTTGTGGTCATTTTAAGCCTCTGCTGTGCTTACAGGCACAGATGATATGGCCATGTATTTTCCAAATTTGTACAGGCACCTTCAATTTCTGAATGTGGTATGACAAAGCATGTTGATGTATGATGAGGCTTGCAAAGTGGGCAGAAGTGCTCCAAGCACGATGCTTGAAGGCATGCTCCATCCACAGCAATTGCTTAATTACTAGGTACATGTGTACCAAGTCTGTGTAATACACACTGAAAACTGTCTGAATTTGAGCCATAAACAATATGCTCAAGTCCATTTGATGAGACAGAAACAAAGTAATGGAAAAAAAATTGAGTCATATATTAAAAATGCTACCTCGGGTGTAATAAATTAAACACAAAACACACAGTGCAGATGATAACCATTGCTGCTCTGGAAAGACCAACAAATTCCTGTTCACTCAGGGTATTGATAAAAGGAACTCAAAACTCATAAGGCCATGTTCTGGGCTGGGTATTGTGCAGCAAGTCAAGAATTTATTTTTGGTCCTACCTGAATTTAATGAAGAACTGGTTCAGAAATACAATTTAGATTACCCTTCCACTACATAGTTTGCATTAGGGTTATACATCGCTGCTATTTCTCAGTTCTCTGAATATTGCAGTCGAGTGAGCGCATTAGAGCATGAGAAGCATTGCATTCCAGGACCATGTTGTTCCTATCCAAATTAAAATGGATTGTGGAATATTACAACATTCTTCAAGGCAAAGATAATGGGAAGTATTAAAATGTTTATTTACTGCAGCCTCAGTTGTGAGGCACCAGGACACAAAAGTAACCAGTTTTTTCTATCCTCTAGGAAGCTCCTAGGGTCATCAGCTATGGAGCTGACACTCCTGTGCAGGTGGGAAAGGGAGCACTTGGCAAGTGGGTGATCAACTCCACTTGGCCAAACTCCTGCTGATGGAAAAATGAAGAAGTTCTGGCATCCCTTTGCCAACATCGTGAGAAATAAAGGGCTGGGTCCAACTTTTCCAGAAGGAAAATGGTATCCAGTTTGCATAAGAAAAACATTATGTCTCAACCAAGTATCTCCTCAAAGCAAAGGTTTGGATTGGTTCAACCATTCCCAAAAGGTGGAACAGCTGGTCACACAGGTAGACAGCAGTCCCTAAACCTGCTGAGGTCACCCCCAATAGGGTGGGGTCAAGGTTTTCTGGTGGTATCTTTCTAGTGGTATTGGGTAAATATATCTCCACATGATGACTGGTGACCAAAAGACAATAACTAAGTGTATATTTTTTGACTAATTAATTAATTACATGGCTCTCACTCAGGGGAGCTCTCAGGCTGAGTATGATGGCAGGCTGACATGTGCATTTGAGCTGGCTGAGGTTTGCACTGTGGCAGCTGCAGCAGCATGCTGACGCTTTCATTACTTCCTCACATCCCTGCACGTACCTTCTCCTGATCCAAGTACTTTGATATTCCAGTGTGCTGCCTCAAAGCCAACCAAGCAGACACCATTGATGAGATGGTTGTGTTCGACCCCACTGGCTGCAGAATTTGCATCACCCCAGGCATGGGGAGGCCTTCATTCTCATACTCCTGCATTCCTGCTTGCACACCCAAGGTGAGGGCCTGGCATAAGAGCCTTTGCTCAATCAAAACTGATTCAGAGCACAGTGTGGACTTAAAATGAATTCCTTGAAGTATCTGATTTCAGCCCAACATAAATCAGGTGTACTTTTTACAAGAATAAGACTATGGAAATAATAAAATGTTTGTGCTTGGTACCTGCGTGCTCTGCACTTCATAAACAAAGACATGGTAAGTGTATATGGCAAAGAGCTGCCATATACAAATGGTGTTTTATCTCTCTGTTAACCTTCTGGATTTACCATGATGCTGTCCTTGTCACTTTTGGCTGACAGGAGGGGTCAGAGGTATAGTATCAGATCCATCAGCTCAGGCTGTGGCTGTACATCTGACAGCAGACAGCTCAGATTGTCATCAGCCCCATCAGTGCACCCGGCAAGACATGTGTTGTGCGAATGGGTAAAATGAGTCAAATTTTTAAACAGGCAAGCAGGAATGGAGCCCTAGCCCCTGTAGTGGTGGGCAGGAGCTTGTGCCTCACCTAGCACTAACTGGCACTTTTCATCTTCCACTGTCTCTCCTCAATCTACCCTACATCACCATGACAGTGACGCACTGATTAATGACTGTGGAAGTGTGGGACCCTATGTCATGTGAAGCTGAATGCTTTAGGGAGCCCCTGGGTTTCAGAGCTGAGGCAATGCTGAAGGTGGTTTCTGCTACCCTTGGACCCATGATAAACAAAAATGTTGTTCTTTGAGTCTCTCGAGTGGGACGTCTGTGCATCTATATGCAAATAAGTTGATAAGAACTAATAATCAGCCACATTTTGGCTTTAGCATTAGAGGAGAGTATGTGCATTGCATGTGAGGTTAGTATCTCCTGAGACAACTGTCTTGGTTTTTGTATTTCTTAGGAATTTTTGATGTCTCCTGCTGATAATATTAATAAATCAGAAGGGAATTGCACAGGCAGTGCTGCCAGACATACAAATGGAGATGCTACTTTGCAGTAAAAATGTGTCATGCTGGGATACATTTGCACTTTCTGTCAGTCATTTTGTCCGGCTTCACATGCAATACTAACCAAGTAAAAGACTACACATGGAGGAAAATAGAAATTGGAAGAGATGTGAAAGACAGCAAATTATGTTGGTGGGGAGAGATTGCCTGCTTGGACTCTAGGACTGTCATTCAGAGGGACTTCAACTATCAAAGAAAATGGGCTGATAAAAGCCGTATGAAGACCAACACAGAAATGCATGTAGAACAGAACAGGCTGGGGCCCAACTGCCTCAGGAGCCTCTCTGTGGAAGAGGGCTGGGACCCCTGTGAGCACAGGCTGCAGTAGCCAGCAGGACCCGCAGAGATGGAGGGCAACCACACTCTGGGCAAGAGCATTGCAGCAGCTCAGGAGAACATGATGCCTTTCTGTCTGGCACTTTTGAGGGCACATAAGAAGCAGTGTCCAGTTTTGGACAGAGTGAGACAAGGCCAGAAGATGAGCATGACAACGGTTAAGGGGCTGGAGAACACAACAAATGAGGAAAGGCTAGAAGAGATTGGCAATGGGCTTGTGCAGCCTGGATAAGAGCAGTTAAGATGGAGAAACAACTACAGGATCCCATGAGCTGATGAGGAGTTATAGAGAGAGAAGAGCCAGACTCTTCTCCAAGGTACAGAAAGGGGAGGATGCAACCATCATAAGATGCAACAAGGGACATTTGGGTTAAGCGTCATGAAAAAAATTGCAGTGACAGTATTTTGTCACTGCAACATGTTGCCCCTCGAGGAGGCTGGACCTCCTTTTCTGGTGGAATTCATAAAATGGCTTGGGTTGGAAGAAACCACTGTGATCATCTTTATGGCCTTCCTCTGAACCCCCTCCAACACTGAACCCCCACTCTTTTTTGTGCTGCAGACCCCAGAACTGGATGCAGCACTTCAGTTGGGGTCTCACCAGAGCAGAGGAAAGGATCAGAATTCCCTGCCTCAACCTGCTGTCCATGCTGCTTTTGTTTCAGTCCAGGATGGACTGTGAGTGCACACTCTTGGCTCATGTTCAGCTTTTCATCCATAAAAGCCCTCAAGTCCTTCTCCACAGGGCTGCTCCCAATGGGTTCTTCTCCCCCTCTGTACTTGCATCTGGGGCTGTGTCTACCCAAGTACGGTACCTTGCACTTGGACTGGTGGAGCCTCATTAGATTCATATGGACCCACTTCTCAAGCCTGTCCAGGTCCCCCTGAATGGCATCCCTTCCTTCTGTTGTGCCAGCTGCCACATTGAACTGAGCTGTTCAGAGGTCAGCTTGTCAAGGCTCTAAGCAACCTGCTCTTATCTTGAAGTTGGGCCTCTTTGAGAGGCGAGTGAACTCCAGAGGCTCCTTCCACAACAAATTATTCCATAGCTATGTTGTTTGGACCATCACTTCCCATTCTACTTGCAGCCTACATAACTCAATCTTTTCTCCTTCCTCTAGCTCACCCTTCATGTACCTCCTTGTATGCCTTGGCCTTGGGATGAAAAAATCTGTTTGGTCTTCAGTTAGGTCAGCATCTTCACAATACTGCACACCTGGCCAGACATTTATGTGGAGAGGTCATATGGTTCTATCCATTTGCCACCATTACTGCAAACTTGAACCAAGAAGCTGTTTCTGGCAGCTGGATTGCAGCCATTCATGGAAACCTGGTCCTAGCAGGGTAGCTGGATCTTCAAGTTGCTTACAGAAACTGCTGTGAGTCATAAAATATGATTGATTTCAATCACTTCACCCCTCAGAAAGTGTCTATGGCTGTTCTCAAAGCCCAGGTTTTCATTTGAAGTAGATTAATGTGGTTTTCTGTCATCTTCAAGACAATATCAATAAATTAGGACTTGGCCACTCTGGCAGAAAAGATAACAAATATTCCTGCTGTCTCTTCAAACATAATGTCAGCTACTGTTAAAATTGTTATTGTTTTTCTTCAAAATTACTATTGCCTGTACTTCTTTAGTCTAACAGTGCTTTATTCTCTCTCAGCATCTGCATAAATCCTCACCCTCTCTTGGTTGCCAAATGCATCTCAGTGATATCCACTATGGGATGAAGATGCACATAAATATACATATAAAAGCATGCACAAAGAGGGAAATATTATCCCCTGGCTACTCCACCTACTGGCAAGCCTTGACCCTCAACTGAGCCGCAAAACTGCTGGGTTCTGGGAGAAGAAAGCAGTGACACAGCAGCATTATGTTTGTCCCAGGCCTCCCCTGAACCAGCTTTGAGTCTCTCCTATGGAAAGGAGAGGTATCAGTGTTGGAGGGACAGCTTTGGCAAACCTGAAATTTGCCCCTCTGCTCTGTCATGGTTACACCACACAGGTGCTGCCATTTCCTCCAGCCCAACCCGCCCTAAGAAGCCAACACAGCTTCACTCACCACTGTCCTCAGGAGTGCACACAGCCCACTTCTAAAGGCGCTTGTTCAGCTGTAGGAGAAGGCTGCAATAACCAAGAGCATGAAGCTCATTAACAGAGGACAAAGATATTAACATTAGTAGAGACCTGAATATGTTAAATGCAGTGCTACAGAGGCACCAAACACCATTTAAATGCAGTGTGAGAAAATGTCTGCTTTCCCCAAGCTCTTCTCAGGCTCTTCTCCTCTCTCCTTCCCACCAACCCAGCCCCTGCAGAGGTGCCAGGCACCTTCTGGATCAGTGCTTCTGCTCTCCACTTGGTCTTTTCTCAGCTATTTCTTTGAAGCGAGACCCAGAGGGACCTCCCTCCTCAGGCCTAATGGCTGGGCTGTCACTCACAGCTTTGCTTTCTTGTCTGCCTCTCCTCTGTGAAACAAGACTCTTGTCCCCTGAGAGCTTTCAGGCACAGCTTGTTGCTTTCCCCTGGAAAGCACAGCAGCTGTTTGTGCTCATAAGGAAACAGCACTTCTAAATGCAGCAAAGATTGTCCTCGGGAAAGGGATGAGGCAGAGTGCTAATTCAGCTGAGTCTGGGGACATGGCAGGCTCTCTGCTTTAAACCCTGCACCAGGGGCAAGGAGTGGGTGAGCAGGACTGGGGCTCTTCAGGGAATCCTTGGAACATTTGAGGGAACAGCCATCATCCAGGGCTGGAGGTACAGACAGAGTTAGCTGTCCTTGTGCAGAGCTAACATCACCATGGCAAGTCAGGCTCTGGCTCTGTGATCGTGGATGTCCTGGAAGCAGCAAAAAAAGGGTAAAACTTTCCCTAGTTGCTTAATTTGAAATAGTCTTTAACAGACTGCTCCACCCAAGAAGCTGTTTACTCAGTTTTCCTACTCATCCCAGGGACAAGGAAGTCCTGCTGGGAGTCAGAGGCTGCTCACAGCTGCAGCCTGCCTGCACCTTCCTGTGTAGGGCGAGTGGGGAAACACTGCACCTGTCCTCTGGAATGCTGCCCCTGCCCTGCTGTCCTCCCCTCCAGGGACATTCCCACAGCCAGCACTTACCCCAAGCTCTGTTGTGGTGAGCTCACCTTCAATTTATGGTGTTAAAAGCTTTCTAAATCTGGGTGGGTTTTTTTTCCTTGCAGTTTCCCCCAAGGTAAACACCTCAATTTCAATCTGAGTCATATCTCCTTGCACCACCTGTTCTGACATGCAGTGGTAAATGGTGTGTAGTACCTGTCTCTGGCTAGATGCTGCAGCCCAGCATCCCACAAGTGTGAGACCCATAAAAGTGATATAACAGCTCAGGAGCTGAAGATATCCAGTATTTTTAAGACTGAGATGCAGACAGCAGCTCATGATTAGAGAAGAGAAGGCTCTGGGGAGAACTTACTGCAGCCTCTCACAAAGAAAGATGGAGACAAACTTTTTGGCAGAGCCTGTTGTGATAGGAAAGGGGTAATGGTTTTAAACTGAAGGAAGGTTGATTGAAATTCAGTTTAAAGAGGAGGGTTTTCACAATGAGGGTAGTAAAACACTGGAACACATTGCTCAGAGAAGTTGTGGATGCCCCATCCCTGGAAACATTCAAGGATGAGGCTCTAAGCAATATAATCTAGTTGAAGATGTCCCTGCTCATTGCAGTGGGGTTGGATTAGATGACCTCTAAATGTCCCTTTCAAACTAAATTATTCTATGATTAGCATTGCAGTGATGGAGAAATGTCGCAGTGGCTTCCATAAGAGCAAGGACAGGTCTCTCCCTGCTCTTTCTGCCTGACAGTGAGGACATCACTCACAGGATTTACCCTTTTTTTGCAGTAATATCTGCTGTATCTGCTTTATGGAAACTCCCAGTGAGAGCAAAGCAAAGGGGAGGGAAGGCCGTGTCACCACCAGGAAAAGTAGGTGGCCTTTTGTGTGTAGATGTTTACACTCAGAGATGGCCCAGTGAGAGAAAAACTTGGTATAACTGAACTGTGCTATAAAAAGAATATTAGGAGTTCAAAGTCAGAGAGGAATGTTAAGGAGAATCTTTTTCTGCCTTGCCACCTTCCAGGTGACAAGAATTTACTTCATCTCTGAACTCAAAGCCGTGATTTTTTCATCTCCAATTCTGGAGCCAGCTCTTCTCAGGAGCACCTTGGTGGTGTGCAGACCAGGAGCTGGTCCACGCTCTGTCTTGTTACAATCTGGGCTCACATCAGCTATTTCCAGCCTCATGCAGAGCCATCTCTGGCTATAGGCTCAGGAACAGCAATAGCATTGCATTAGATCAGTATCATAGAGATTAACTCTGTTCCAAAGTTATTATTTAGAGAAGGACTGAGAGCTTGGCTTGTATTTCTCATGGCTGATCCCTCACAGCCTGGTATTTCTCTTGATTCTTTTGCTTTCCTTGTGCAGCTGCCAGGTTTTCTGAGCTACCTCAGAAGCTAATTGGCCTGGATTTTGCCTTTCTTCCCTTAAGCAGAATTACTGATGACTTTTTCTCCTGTGCATGCCAGTGTCACTGCAGTGGCAATGCTAAGCTCCCTCATGTTGCTCTTTTAAGTTTGTCTGCTGTGTGATGCCATTTTCCCAAGGAAAATACAGAACATTTTGGTCTGTCAGTAATGCAACAGGTATCCCTGAGGTTTCTAGTGAGCAGAACAAATGGAAACCTCTTCTCTTTTCCTTGATATTTATTGATTTTTTCAGTCATTTAATTGCTGCTCCTTAATTTAGAGGAGGTGAAGAAGGCAGTCCAATATAGAGAGCTCATTTTGTTACTGTAGACTCACATTCCCATGATACTGCTGGTGGCCAGTGAAAAACTGAAGGTCTGAAAGATATAGCTCATGTTTGATCCTCTTTTATCTATAGAGGTCCTTTAGCTTCTTGGATTTATTTTCTGAAGCTTATCCTCTCACCAGCCCACCCAGGGTTATCTTCATTAAACAGGTGGTCTAAGTAGGTGCATATATTGACTTTTACAAGTCATTGTGTGTTGTTCTCCTACAACTTTTAAGGGCACCCATGCAGACTGAACCTTAAACGCTTAAAAGGATAGACGTTAATTCCAACCTGAAACCTGAATGCTACTCCTGGCCCAAGGAGAGGTGGCTGCGCTACCACCAAAGCACTGGGGGAAATACAGAACCAGGCAGAGGTTCCGGTGGGCTTCTGATTTTTACCCCCCTCTAACACTTTTGTCCCCCATTTTGTGACCCTACCACTCCTTCCTCTGCTGTACTACTGAAAATGTAACCTCAGGGGAGCTGTAGCTTAGAAGCTGGATGCTTGGAAACCTTTCAGCCCAAGTGGCCTGCTTTCCTGTCAGGAGTCACATGGCAGAAATCCTAAATAACTCCTAATTAAAGGGGCTATGGGCTGTAATACTGTGTCCTTCCAGCCTTCCAGCATTCTTGGATCTTTTAGTAGCTGGGCACTGGAAGAACTAGACAATAATTTGATTCTGTGAGACTTCAGCGGTGTTTTGTCTGAGACACAAGGAAGAGCATCATTATCCAAACAGTGGGTTTACAGCCTGGGTATTGAATTATGCACGTCAGATACTTGCTGAGCCTTTATTTTGCTTATTAAACACTTGGCCTTAGGCTTGTCCTGGGCCACAATTTGACTCAGTTCCCACAGCCCCAGCAGGAAACTTGGTGGTCCTGTGGGAAGCTCAGTGGCCAGCTGTGTGTCCCAGGAGCCCTTTGTAAGTGTGGGGCCATGAAGGTTGGTTGTGGGTGCTGGAAGTCTGATCCCTGCAGCAGGAAGGCACTGCTGGAGCCACACAGCAGGTGTAAAATAAAAACAAAACCTGGATAGTGAAAAATAAATAAGGAAAATGAAACAAAGATCTCATCCTAAGGAGATGTCCTCACAGCAGTGATTTTACTTGTAATTTTTTCTCTTACACTTTTCTATGTAATAGTTCAGTTCCTTTCCTTTACATGCCAGGACTGGAAGAGATACATTTTCCATGCTGTGGCTCCCATGGGAATTGGAAACATACCCCGTTTTTCTGCTCCCACCCTGCCTCTCAACACTTCCCATGATCCTGTACCATACTGTGCATCTGGGATGAAAGACAGGGTCCCTTCCTGAGTAGCAGCAAGACAGTGCAGGAACACTGATGTGTACCTTTAATAAGACAGAAGTAGCGCTTGCTAGGAATAGCCTTATGACTCAGATTTCTGGTGTGCATTTGGTTCACATTTGCTACAATGGTTAAATAGATATCACTGCACACCCTGGTTCCTTGAGGGTCTCTGTAATGGCTGTATTACAGACTATGCTGTAAGCATAGTGCTGTCTGGATCCTGCCATTTCCCTAGCAAAAACTAGCAAAACTAGCAAAACTAGCAAAACTGAAAAGGAAAAGAGAAGAGGCGCATTACATTGCACTGCGCAAGGACAATCTTCCTGCAAAGACATGAAAGCAAAACACCTTTTTCTTCCTTCACTCTGCTGTTAAAGGATCTCACTTGCCCTGCCGAACTTCCACGTCTGCCTGTCTCTCTGTTGGCTTAAAAGCATGTAGTTTTCCTGGTTGAAAACCTTGCTCCAATAGTACCTTTTGGAGGATCAGCAAGCACAGCTGGATCCTACCAGTGCTTTATGCACAGGCAAATATACACATGCACACACATATTTGCCTGGCTGATTGTTTGGGGATGAGGTCTCCTCCTGAGAGTGTTTTTGCCATGTAATCCTTCTCATCACCATCTCACATGAGACATGTGACACATGAGAGGACCACCACTTAATTACATGTTGAAAACCCCCTCACATCAGCTCCCCTTCTGCTGTTTTAACTTAAAAACTCCTATAATGCTGAGTTGGGCAAAGGGGAGAAGTGATGTTGTTTTTGTATGAGACACATAAATTTCAGTTTGTGACTAAAAGAGCAATCACATGTGGCATTTGCACATGACCTAACCAAGAGTTTCTCTATGTTGCCAAAACAGGCTTTGTTGTGACTGATGTTCTCAGCTGCTGTTTTGTTTCCTTAAAAATCTCAGTCCTGGCAACGCATTTCAGTCCATTTGGGATGTGCCAAGGGTCAGTTTGAGAAATGTGTGGAAGCTAGTTGGGGTAGCAGGGGGAGGGGGGTGCTATTGAGGATGTTGCTTAAACATCTCTGGGCCAGTATTTCCAAAAGTATTTAGAAACCTAAGGGTTTAGAGCAGGTAGGTGCCTGGTGGATTTTCAAGAAAACCTGTGTTGCTTATCTGCAAATTGCAATATTTAAGTATTTCTATATTTCTGAAAATCCATCCTTAAGTCATGAGCCAGGTGAAAGCAGCACCATTTATGTAAGGCATGTCAGAGTTCTTGATGATGCCTGGGTGCAGCACTGGGATGAATGCCAGCCAAATTTTTTCCCTGTGGAGTCGCACAGCTGACTGTGCTTTGGCTTGCCAGGACAGAACACCACACCAAGGCAGGCAGAGAGTGAGGAACTGCAAGGGAAGGGCTTTTTGTTGATAATCTCTGGGTCAGGTCAGAGCTGTTGTGTTCCTTGACATCAGGCTGCAGGGGAAGGACAAGTGTGTATTTTTAAAGATAAACAGCCATGTCACCAATTAAGCTGGTGCCTTAGCAGAGCGAGCACAGCTGTCTGTAGGTAGTTGCTTGAGAGCATTGAGATCCCTGCAAGGGGAGGGAGTACCCTGCCTCCCACTGCTGTTTTCCTGGTCTCTCTGTGGAGGGAAGGCAGTTCTCTCTGCCTGACAGTCTCATTCCTCCCATATTTGCAATAGGTCACTGTATGCAACCCAAAAAATATGGGTACCTCTCTCATTGCTGGATCCATGCATTGCTACTGGATGTGTGATGCTTGGCAGGCTCTCTCCCCTTCTGCTTAGTACCCTTGCCTGTGTTGCAGTATTCCCAAATCCCACCCCACCTGCTGTGTCCCACTAAGATGTAGCTCCTGGTGGTGTCTTTCATTTCTGTTTTCTGTGGGAAGGGCCAGCAGCTCTTTGTGTGTCCCAGCTTACTCTCCTCTCTCAGTGCAGATAGCTCTCACACACTGAACCTTTGGGAACTGCAGACAAAATGTAGCTTCCACTTAAAAGCATACTCAGGCTCATGAAAATCCTCCCTGGCTGTTTCTCTGGGACTTTGGAGAGGCTCTTGGGATGAGGATGGAAGAAAATAATGGCCTCTGGTGTTACAAGGCTCTGGGGAGCCTTGAGCTGGGCTGCACACTCAGGATGTACTACACAAAATGGAAAATTATTTAGGTGTTATTATTCTTGCCAATGCCAAAATCCTGGACTCGCCCTCTCCTCACTTCTCCACAAGCTGGAGCGGGGTTGCAAAGCCCTTTTTGCCCTGGATCTTTCTGGCATGAGTACGCTCCTGTTTTCTGTGTTCCATGGGCTGAACAAGGGGAGGGAGCTGCCCTTCACAGCCCGAGTTCTGCGAGAGGGCAGACGGGCTGCAGGAAACCGGGGGAAACAATGAGCTTCTGCTCCACTGGTGCAGCATCTTGAGAGTGGTGGAGAGGAAATGCTTCCATGACAAGGGGCAGGGTGAGCCAGGGGCCAGAGGGCACGTTTCTCATGCTGTGAGGCCTTTTTGGTGTCAGCACTGCTACTGCATAACAAAGCTCAGCACAGGGCAGTGCTTGGCAGGAGGGTCAGTGCCCCTCGGTGTGGGGGGAACCAGGAGGGTTCTCAGTTTGAGAACCCGGGAAGACTGAAGGAAAAAGAAAAGCCTTAGGAGTTGTCCCTGAGAAGGGACGAGCTCTCTCTCTGAGAGGTGGCAGTGCTGCCTCCTTGTGCAAATCTGATCTGGAGACAAATAGTCCCAGAAGTATCTTCTAGCAGAGGGAAGGAGGCACTGCTGAAGATCTGCTGCAGATCTGCAGCTGCATTCAGTGCCCATCTTAAAATATGACTCTTGATGAAGCACTTCAGAGGAACTAAATTATTTAGAAACTCTAGCAATCAATTACAATCACCCAGCTCCTTCATCTGTGTCCTTACTGAGCCTTTGACTTCCTCACCCTGCTCAGGCTAGTATTATGATGGTGTAATGCTTGATGCTTATGAAGTGTTTTGAAGATAAAAAGTGATGTTAAATTTTACTAGGCCGAGATCTGAGGCTCTCATTTAATCTCTCTCAAGATATCAGACTCAAATCTCACTCCAGGGGTTTCCTGCATGCTGCTTGTAAGCAGCACACGGAGCTGCCCCCGCTCCCATGCCCACCCTGCCCTGCTGCAGCCTCATGCCCTGCCATCTATCTCTACCATCACAACTCTTTCCCTGCCTGGCTGTAAGCCAGAGTGGTAAAATGATCCAGCTTATAACATTGCAGGTTCATTGAAACAAAGGGAGAAAACAGGAGACAGAGGAAACTACACGTGAGAGAGGATTGGCATGAGGTTTGTGTACATGCTTATATTATCCCAGTCATTTGAGATATGCATAGAATCATAGAATTATAGACTATTCTGAGTTGGAAGGAGCCCACAAGGACCACTAAAGTCTAATTTCTGGCCCTACACAGGACAGACTCATGAATCACACCAGAAGTAGTCTTTGAAACTTTTTTTTAGCTGGGGCCCCCATTGGGCTCAGAGCCATCCCCTGCCCCATCCCTGCCCCAAAGTGGTAGAAAAGGCAAACAATGGATCTGAATATGAGAGGGAGGGGAAAAAGAAAAAAGCTTGGCAAGTAAGCCAGGATCCTAGAGAACTAGTCTCCTTATTGTTGTCCTGCAGGCATTGCAAGGAAGAGAAATTTTAAATTGCTTTTACACACCCCTGCCTGGTTGAGTGCACAGAAAAGATAGGAGTGGTCTCAGAAGGAAGACTGCTATTTTGTGCAGTACATGGCCCAGTGCCTTATTTGCAGTTTGCTGTGTAAGCACTGCTGTCAAATGGGAGCTATTTGCTTCCTCCAGGCTTTTCCATGGGACTCATCAGTATGACATGGGAGGACTTCAGACATCAATTAAATTCTTCCCAGAATAGCTCTGTGAGACTGAGGACCAGGAAACAAAAAGAAATCTTTGTGTCTCTGAAGGCTCATCTCTGCTGCAAACCAGGCCCAAATTTCAAGTCAATCACATTGAAAACAAGGAAGTACGATGACCTTTGCTTTGTGTGGGAACCTTGTGGCAAAGGCAGTGTTGACATCTGGTGCTCCTAGGCAACATTCAGAGCAGTTAACCACCATTAAATTACTCCTTCTTCTCTTCCAGTGCCTTCCCTCCCTCATTCACCACACAACTTCTTCACCAAAGGTGACTCCTTCTCCATCTGGTCATGAGGCATCCACGAGATGTCCATATATTGTGTGCTACAGGGGCCAAATCAATGGCTCTAAAGATTGTATGCTATTAATGAGAGCACGAAACTGAAAAACTGGGTTTATACAGGCATCTTGTAGTCTCTGAGTACCTGCAATTTGTGCCCTGAATCTCCTTTTCTGCACTGAAGAATGTATGTGGGTGTATGGTAGGGAATAGGTGTGGTGAATTGTTCAGCCTTTCTCATTCTCCTGGCTTTCCTGCTTCTCCAAAGTAACTCTCCTTGCCCATTTTGCCTGGAGCTGGGCAGCACCCTCACGTTGCCTACACTCAGCGGTGGCACCACTGAAGTTTCAGCTGTGCAGCCTCGGGCGATAGCCCCGTGCCTGAGGCTGAGACACACAGCACAGCTTGCACTGCCCACCGAAGGTTTTCCCACTGCCACCAGGAAGGTTTGAAAGGGTTGGCTGCCACAGCCCAGCCATCTGCTTTCCCTCTCAGCATCGAGGATGTATTGAGGTCTCCGAGGCACCACAGGGTCTTACAAGCTCTTCCAGAGTCTCAGAGGTGCAGAGGTTCTGTGCCAAAACCTGCTGTGCAGGAGCTCTGCCCCATCAGCCCCTCTGAGGCCACATGGAGGGGGCAGGGGATGCAGCATGGGGCACGACACTGGTGTAAGGCAGTCAGATGTTCTGGGGGAGGGCAGGGCTCTGCCACTGTCACAGCTGCTCTGAGCACAGAACAGCCACAGCGGGGACGTCACGCTCTCCCTGGGCCAGACTCTCCCACAGCTAACCAAGACCCAGCAGTCTTTAATGAGCTTCATCAAACTGACATTATGGTCAAATTGAGGTAGCTTTGGATGGGAATGATGAAATGGAAATTGTCCCTCACAGAAGGCAGCCCCTGCTGCAGGTTTCAGGCTTTGACTTTGAACTAGGATGCTGTGGGTTCTTTAAACCAAGCCCCAAATAGGTAATTTTTTAGAGGAAGGTATTTGCTTTGCTATGTTCTTTCTGGTTTTTGAGGTTTTTTTTAAAAAAAAACAGAGAAGACTTTTTTGCTGAATCTCTCCTTCACTGTGGCAAGGACACTGGAGCATGGAAAATTTCATGACCTGAAGCATTTATCAAAGTTTTAAGCAGCAGACAGAAAAGGGCTTATACCATGAAGAATAAGTGGTCTCAACAATAAATAATTCTACCAGTTCAGCTTAAAATACATCTAAAATATATATTTTTAAGGCCTCATATACTCTGCTAGATTAAGTTGCTACAGTACTAATGTATTTTACCTCTCAGAGAAGTGTGTGGGCTTCTGGCAGCAGAGGAAGCAGGAGTTAGCAGGAGATGACATGAAAGAAAAGCTCAACTCCTTCTTGCTTTTCAGTCAACCAGATCTCCATGGTCCCTGCAGCTGCCAAGAACTTTTGTATGACAATAGCAATAGCACAAAACCTGTTAAATATAGATTCAACTGAGTTTAAATTGAGGCAAAGCATCTATAGTAATCAAGGTTTGCTGGATGTGTCTTGAATATGGTGTTGTTCTTAATTATTGAGCTCTACACATTGGCTGCAAATACATTAAAAAAAAGTTTTCCAGCCTGCTGCTACTGTCTAAATGAAATGAAGGCAAGACAGTGTGGTTTTGCCTTTGAAAACTCAAGACAGTGAAACTTTACCAGTTCTGTCGCTAGCCTTTTAGTTTCCAAGTGCACGCGTCTCCAGCATATTCCAGACTTTTGCATATTGTCTTTAAAAAACCTTTATGAGGAAGGCCACCACAGCTTATCAAGATTCTCATGAGCTGTGACCATATGGGCTGAAAACTAGAGCTGAACAGGTCTGAGGACAGCCGGATGCTTTGTGTGCTTTGGCAAACAGTAACTACAGACAATAGTCCTGGCAGGGCTGTTTCCGTGCTTGTGACCCTTTCCTACGGCATTTCAAAGATCCCCACAATGTGCTGAAGAGCTCTGGCAGTGTTGTTGGGTCTCCACACAAGGGGCAGCTCATGGATGTGCTGGAGGACAGAGCGATAGAAATCTGCATTATGGTGTGCCTCTTCCACTTGTCTGACCATTGCATCATAAGCTCTTCCTTCCCTCGGGGGGGGAAAGGTGACCACACCTGGCCACCATGGCCACATCTACTAGAGATAACCCTGCTCTCACCTTTGATATCAGGAGTCTGGTGTGGGGATGCTCCTGCAATACCTGGCTGGGGCAGGCAGCACAGTTTAGTGTGCAATTCCTGAGCCAGGACTGGTTTAAGCAGCTTATAGTAGTGGTAATTGTGTACCAAGCAGCACAGTGCTTGGTGCTGGTCAGATTAGACTGCAAGGATATCTGCTGCATGCCAGCAACGCAGATGCACTCTTCAGGAGTAATCCATAAGTACATTTCAGGGGGGAAAAAACCCACAAGAAGTAAAATATGCTAAAGAGCAAAGGTTTACAGCAAAGTGTTTTCTCCAGGAGGTCTTTGAAACAGCTCAATGTAGCATGATAGGAGCATGGACTTGTCCTTCCTTCCATTGCCAGGGTTACTGTACAAAAATACAGAATAAAAATGGAGCAATGCTGTAAGTAAAAAATCTGTTTTGAGAATACCCAGGCCTGAAACCATGTTTGAATGCATGACTTATTTCGCTGGATGGTGATGGGCATGGAAAGTCTTGGCTTTTCTTCTCCCCACCCTTTTTTTTATTTCCTTATTTTTTTCTTTTCCATCTTTGTGGCTGACAGTAACTACGTTGCCTGAATATTTCTAGAAGCATACACATACCTCAGTACATGGACACTTCCCTTAGGAAATAGCTCCCTTGCCCTAGTCTGCAATGGGAGTCAATCTGGTTTCAGCTACCATACAAACTGCCAGGCACCAGGATTATTTCTGCAGCTCCATCACATGAGGATGGGACAGGGGCATGAGCCTCTACCATGCTGCCACGCAGGAAAAAGTCCTGGAGGGTGACTGTGCTGAACATGCCTGCCTTTCTGATTCCTGGCTCCTGAGCCTGCCACACAGGTGAGCCAGGGGAGCAGTGGGGAGGGGGTGGAGAAGTCACGAATAATGTGTTGACACTGCCGACAGCAGTCACCATTGCTGAGCTTGGTAGCAGGGCTGAGCAGAGGAGAAAGCCCTCACCACTTGGCCAAGGACAGCTGCAGAATGGATCCTCCAGGGACTAGAGACAACTAGGGAGTAGACTGTGCCCTGAGGCACTTGCTCATTCAGAATAGCACCTTATTTGCCCCACAGCCCAGGGGGAACCAGAAGTGATGCCTGTGCCTCACAGCAGGGAGGAAGAATGGGCAAGAACAATGCCATCAGTGGCTGCTTTCAGCCCAGCCTCTTATTTCTATTTTATCCATGCAGCAGACTTTTCACCTGTGATTGCCTCTTTTATTTCCATCTGTATGGCAGATCATTTTTCATTTTATATCCATATGGTGCTAACAGTGTGGGATTCATGGGGAGAGCTGATGGGCAATGCGAAGATACAATAACTGCATACAAATATATCATAGTGGCAGCATGAGGAACTGCAAAGGTCTCTGCTTTGCCAAGTGAGGAATGGGTACAGCAGGACAATTTGGTAATTCCAGGTTATTTAAAGGTAGTGCTGAAAAGCTTGTGCTGGGCTGTGTTGTTAACTGTTTGGATGCACTTACGGAGGAGAAATATGAAGCCAGAGGCTGACACAGCTATCGTTTTTCTGATTTCTGTGTGTGGCTCCTGGAAACAGGGGAACTGAAGTTTGTGCTTTTGAGTCTCCAGTTTATGGTACCTGTGCACCTCCAGTGCTGCAAAGCTTCATATATTTACTTTCATCATGGACACTGAAGGGCAATGAAATGTGCAATGTATAGAATTTTCCACAAGTTAACAGGAAAGGTGGTGACCTCCCTGTTCTTCTTTATGATGATCCTGTTCTCTTTTTTCCCATAGGAAAAAACTGCATGGAAGAAGAAATTATTTGCAGTTGCCAACACTGAACACAAAGGGAAGCTCTCGAAGACAGTGGACCAGACAAAAGTCACCCAAGTCAAAATGCCATCGTGAATACCAGTGTCTGAGCCGAACACTCAGCTTTTGTTTCTCACCATGAAGTCAGGAATAAAACTATCTGAAGGAAGTTCCCAGGCTGGCTCTCATCTTCAGATCCTCTGAAGCCTGAGTCATTGAATGACACAATCAAACTTGCCCATTTCATAGCAGGCCAAATGCTGGAAAAGATGTGGCAGGTTCAGATCCTTTATGAACTATGACCCCTTGGTGCTTTTCTTGTCCTCCTTCCTGCTGTTCTCTCCTCTCCATCCACCCACACTTCCTGCAGGGCAGCAGAAGGGGTGGAGGGTAGTGTCACTTCTCTTGAAACCTGTCTACCAAAGGCCATGATTATACCATAGCCCTGTCCTAGTGGAACATTTGACCTAGTTGATTATTAACAGCATGTTATTCAAGACATAAAATCCTGCATCCTAGAACCAAGCTCCTATGCCTATAAAAGAGTGCAGACAGTGACGGAGTCTCCCCTGTACGAGTGTGACTTGGCTGACCTATGGATATTTCTAACATGTAGGTGAGTGTTGAGCCAGCCAAACAACGAGAGTTACCATCCTGTTTTTTTGCTTCATTTCAGAGAAGAAAGATTTGCAAAGACATGCAAAGAAGTTGAAGCTGTTGTTACACAGACATTTTAATCCACGAAGTGACACAAAATGAAAGACTCCTCCCTAGTGCCAGGCTTTTAAAAATCTTGGGATTAGAAATTTATGTGACTCCTAACCCCGCATGTTGTTACATTCTGTGACCCCAGATAGTTTAATAAGACTTTTGAATAGTGGCTCCTCTCTCCACTACATCAGGAATCTGCTCAGCAGAGATGGGGAGGCAGGATTTAGTCCCAGGCTTCATATTTGCTGCCAACAGCACTGGCAGGCAGCTGTGGCCACTGCCCTCAGGCTGCCAGGGCTGTAGTGCTCAGCTCTGCTCTGCTCTTGCCTGTCTCCCAGCTCAACTCTGGCCAGCACATCCATCAGTGCCCTTGAAACTGTGCTTGGCAGTGGAGGAGCCTCTGGGGGGCTTGTTTCAGCCCTCACAGTGACTCCACAACTGCTGGGAGCTCTCTGCTCTTGGCTCAGGGGATGCAGCTGGACCATGCTGGGGATCACTGGAGGCTTCATCCACTGTGGGTTCCCTGAACTAGGGCAGGCACTGCTGCCCTCAGCATGTGTGGGCTGCTAAGTGAGCTGGCAGCCCACAGCTGACCCAGGTCTTAGAGAGGTTACATGGGTTTGGCATCCTCCCATGGAACCTTGCTTTACAGGACCATCCTGGGCAAATATTATTTTAGCACCTTTTTTTGTGGTGCTAAACAATTGTTTATGTCTATCAAGCTTTCCAAAATCATCTTAAGAGAGAAGAGGACTAGAACTGTACTGTTATTTGTCTCATGTATATCTTTCAGTGGAAGTCGGACGCATTTATTTCCTAGCATTTGATATTAAACTCATCTACAAGGTGTTGCCTTTCTCTGTCCCACATGGTGCTCCTTGCAGCACATCCCTTATGCCCTCCTGCCAGCTCACAGTCTGACAGCAGTCACCCAACAACATCACCCAAATGGCACAGGAGGAAAAAATGGACTGTTAACCATGGTTGTGTTTCTCATTTCAAAGCCTGGGGCTTTAGTATTACTGTTCCTTTTCTCCACTCCTGGTATGAGCATTTCCCTCCCTCCTCAGCTTCAATATGAACTTGTGTTGTCTCCCATGGTGCAAATCACCCTCACTTAAATCACAGGCACATTGCACAGCCATCCCAAGGCACAGCTGTGAGTTGTGGGGAATCATGGCTGATCTCTGCAGAAAGAAAAGGTCTGAGCATATTGCTGTGGCAGAAGAATACCAAATGCGATGATTTAAAGAGGAAAGATGAGTTCTGACAGGTGATCGGAACTCAGGCACTGAGTCAGACTCTCCTGTCATTGTGGAGACTCAGCACCATATGACCAAAATCAATGTTCTGGATTTTGTGATATAGTTATTGGGATTATTAAGATGACTCTATTTGCCCATTGGAGTGTACAGAGTGAAACATATGGTACTAAACAAGCCAGCAAAGCAGTCAAGGGGCTGCTACACGAAGGGATTTGTACATAAACATAACGGGGCAAGGCAAAAGCCATGCTCCTGTAAGTTAATTTAGCTGTGTTTGCTGTAATGACAATGTAATTATAGGAGTGCAATTCAGGAGATTTATCTTTTTAATTAGCAAACTCCCATGTCCTTCAAAAATCTCCTCTCACAGCTACAGAGCCACCTGCGTCAAAGGGCAGCGGGGAGCCCTTGCTTACTCACAGCTCCTGTGCTCCCGCTCGCCCCACGCTGCAGAACTGCCGCAGCTCCGAGCAGATGGTCCCGCATCAAACCTTTCCTTCCCGAGCCACTTACCATTAATAAATCGGATCATTGTTAGTGTGCATTGTAATTTCCTTGGACATTTTCCTCATGGCTGTGTATTTGCTTTTGGTGGTACCTTAACTTCGTGTGCATATAAACCTATACAGCCTGGCAGCAGAAGTTTCCTAATGGTAATTTCAGCTGAAAAGACTTTTTCCCCTGGAAAGAACTCAGAGCACTAGCAGTGCTCCCCAGAGCAAGCCAAACTCTAGGAGCTTTGCCAAGAACCAGAGCCCCCTCCTACAAAAGGCAAGTTGTGCCCAAGCAGTACATACCTGCTCTCACAGAGAAGTGAATGCTCTCAGACCAGCACTGTCACACACATACAGTGGAAGCCAAGAGAAACATGTATGAGCCCTATCCTTGCCATTTTTTGTGACCCTATATGTGCTTTCTTGTTTCCCTGATGTCAGTTTAACTACATTATGTGGAACCTCCTGGAAGAAAAGACTAACAAAGCCCTCAGAAGTAGAATGATGTTCATATTTCATTTTCAAATCATTTTTGTAAACTTTTCTTATCTTGGAGGTGCAAAAGAGTAAAGGTTTGTGGCTGCATCTTTGCTGTGTTTCTGGTAGCACCCATACCCAGGGCAGCAGCCAGAGCTCCAGCGAAGCCAGTGTTGAGCATGTGGATCCAGCTCACTAGCTCTATCATAAGAAGCCAACAACAGGGATGACAGTAAAACTTGATACCAAGGCAGAATCACCTCAGTTAAAAACATGATGCTGTTATTTTCCTTCCTTTTAAATGATGGGAATGAGGAAGGAACTCATACCATTCACCAAGGCCCAAGGAAACTCTATGTAGGGTTTGTGCTGGGGCAAAGTCACCTGCCCTTGGGGAACAAGGGACTTGGACAGTTTACACAAGTTGTCCTCATGCTCAGCCTCCATGGGAGAACTCAGGTTCAGGTTTGGATTTGGCATGTCACAGCTGCAGGGTCTCTCGGAATGCAGGCAATCACTGGCATCCCGCGTCTTCCTGTGTGGCCGCTCAAGCCCCATTTCCCATATTGGAAAACATCTGCACTGGGAGGTAGGGAAAGGTACATGAGCTGGAGTGAGTGAAGCAGGTGCTTTGCCTGGCTTCACCAGTTGGCAGGGTGTTTGTGTCCCTACCACCAACCACAGCCAAAAAAGAAACATGAAAATGCTTCCTGATAATAACGCTTTCTCTGGGGCATTGCTGGAGCTGTCCTACCACTACCAGCCTGCTGACAGCACCGGGCCCTCGGAGGCTGTCAGAACAAAAGCGTTGCTGAGGTGTTGCTGGCACTCAGGCAGTCCCTGGGCTGGCAGTGGGAGAGCAGAACAAGTCGTAAAGATGAAGACAGAGCAGAAGAAAGGACACTCCTCAGACCAAATCAGCTTCCAGGGAAAACCTCTACACCTCAACACAAACAGACTGCAACACTAAAAATGGAAATTATAGATCAGTCCAGAAAGCTCTTCTGTTTTTTTCCTAGCAATGATTTTACTTACAGCTGAGATCTCAAAGCAAGCAGAAGTGATAACATGAACACTTATGAGGAATGAGTATATCAGAGTATGCCAAAAGAGCAGTGCAAGATTTTCACTCCTGCTGAGTTTAGCACTGGCTTGAGCACAGTATTTCCTCTTAAACTTGATCACACAGAGCAACATCATAACAAAGGGTGGGTGAGCTAAAATAACCTTACATATATCTGCTAATTTCCTACTCTTCAGGAATCTCAAAGCCATTTACAAGAGGAGTGAGCAGAGGAGTGGGTGAATTAAGTCTTGTGAAACCTTTGGGAGATGGAGACAGGCAACAGTACTTTTCCATTTTGAAGGTGGCAATAAAAGCAGTAGCCTGTCACCAATGGTTTGTTTCAAAGGTGTCAACACACAGAAAGCTAGCTTAGCTAACCTAACATGGTTTCTTCTCTCCCGGGCTGTAAAGCGAGTTAAGGGCAACTGACTCAGATGTATCCAACTGCAGTAATTTTTTGGTTGATTTTGTATCATGGCCCAAAACAGCAGCAAGATGAGAAAAGGCTGATTTCATAAATTCCCCTTTCAGTCTTGATAAGAAAAATGCACTTCCAGGCCTGACTGGGTGGTAACAGCTATGCACAAGGTGACCATGGGTGCTTGGTGCCTCTAATCGAATAGATCTGCTCCTTGGGGGTCACCAGCTTACCAGCCAGGTGGGAGCTGTGGGCCCAAGTGTGTCTGTTGTCCACCTTGGTCCTTGTAGCTCTCCAACAGTGGTTGTCCACCTTGGTCCTTGTAGCTCTCCAACAGTGTCTTGCACCTCTGGCTCGTGTACCATCAGCACCAGCACAAGGTCTCTGTGAATCACGCAAGCTGAAGACAGAAGGGCAAGACCCACCCAGCACCTTCATCATCTCCTGGGACATGATATTAAAGGGGCTGGTATCCCAGGTTTCCTCTTGGAGTCAAGTCCTCAGATCTACGTTGGAGGTGGTAAATGATGGAAAAGCAGAGACACAACCCAGGGTCACATTTCCTAATTGACAACCTTTTTGGTTTGCTTGTGCTATAAAAGTTGTTGCTTTCTTCTTCCCCAACACTCCCAGCTCTTACTAGAAGATGGATATACCTTTCATCAGAAACATGGCCAATCTCAGTGTTAGGCCTGAATTAGACATAAGCATCTCTCTTTGACCGCCATCTATTTGAAATTATATATGAACGTATGTTTACTGCAGGTTTTTAAAAAGGCCTTCAAATCAAACAATGCTTAAATTTAGTCTGCTTTTGATCTGGAGAGGAATCCAAATTTTATCTCTTTTTTTTTGTATGTATGTAAATTGGACTTGTAGTTACAAAATTCTGGTTTGTGGTAGTACCTTGCTTTATGGCTAGCTCAAAGCAAGATTCAGTGAGCAAATATTTATTCAAAATGTGAAAATCCTGAGGTCTGTGCACCTTTACTAGCTAGAATGAATTGCAGTATACTGGATCACTGCATGACACTAAGAAAGACCTTATTCATTGCTTCCAAAAAGCTATTAAAAATATCCCATAAGAAGATAAGTTGCTTAGAAGGTGTCTGTGTAGCAGAAGATTAAACCTACCTCAGTCAGACAATGTTTCATAGTTAGACCACCAGGTATTGCTCTTCTCTTCATAAACCCCATTCCACTATATCATTTCTTCTTTAATGCACTCTACCTGGCTTCCTGCTGAGGATGATCTACGTGCTTTGTAAAAGCAGAAACTAATATTATTCTGGGAAAGGGAATAGGAAATAGACTTTAAGCTGATTATTTAATTTTCATCCAGGAAATTTTGAAGACTGAGCAGCTTTTTCTTTTTCCCTGAAGAAATTATGGCTTTTTCTCTTTACTTTTCCTGAGAACATGATAAATACGTATTTTCTAAGCTACATTTTGCGTAAGGGGATATATCAAAGGATAAAACCCAATGAACCAAATTTGCTTCTGGGAAGGCCTTGTGTAACTCCAGGAAAGTATGTGGAGATAAAACACACCTGTGGTTAAATTATCTGTGGAGAGGATTGAAGAGCTCGCTGGAATCAATGGAGCAGCCTTTTACAGCAGGAGTGGCTGTGGTCTGCAGGCTGCTGAGTGAATCATACAGCTGTTCGAGAGAGGAGAAGCAGAGGAGCTCCACTGCCAGGGTATCATGGTTGCTTTCACTTTGGCAACTCCCTGGGTGAGGAATGTGGTGGTCACTCTGTCGTCTGGGGCTTGCACCATCCTCCCCTTTCCTGGAAGCAGAGGGAGTGCAGTAAAACAGCAGTAAGGAGAGGCACTGGGAGTGTTCCAGGGACTTGGCCAAGGTGAAAATGGGGGGCAGTGGCATCAGCCCCAGAAGCACAAGCCCAGCCACCACTGGCAGTTTTCTGCAGCTCAGGGCAGGCGGATTATAGGACTGAGGTTCAGGCCTGCAGACATCCCTACAAGGAGTTAAATTTCTCAGTGGCTTTAATTGCATAAAGTCAGAAGTACCTAACTCTTGCTTCAGTCTTTTTTATCCATATTATTTTAAAAACAAACAAAAAAGGACCAAACAAACAACGCCCCCCCCCCCCAAGCAAACGTAAAAATCCCATATAAAGAAAATAAACAATTTCTCTAAAAAGAATTTCAGCATGTGGGAAAGAAGAATGAGGTTTGAAAGAGTAAATGCTCACAGTGTTTTAATTTATTTGCCAAGGCTAGAGACCTGTTTCTAGACTCTGTCTATGATCAGAGAGGTGAGAGGACTTCCTCAAAAATGAGAACCAAATCCCTCCCCCTAGCTGCCTGCAGCTAGAGTGTGTGATCATCCTGAAGCAGGTCAGTGCCATGTCCATGGGCCACACCTATGGCACCTGCCCTTCCCCTTCCCCTTCCCCGTCCCCTTCCCCTTCCTTCCCCTTCCCCAGCATGCAGAGCACTCTTTGGGGGTTTAGGGATCTGGGTTTAGTTAGGACACACCAGAGCTCTCTGATCTATCAGTCATTGTCATTCCTGTGTATCACCAAAATAATAGTTTCTCCAGGCCACCTGTGCCCTTACCATGCTATAAAGAAAATTATCACTGTTTTGGCCACTGTGATTGCAGCACCCACGTGAGCAAAGGGACAGATTTTTTTCCAGTCTTCCCAGTCCTGCATGGAGTAGCCCTGCTGCACATCTGTTGGACTGCTACACACTCTCCATTTTAGGTGCTGTCTAGCTCATCTCCCTTTCATGGATGTGGGGCAAGCAGGTCTCATTCATAACAAGTATTTCCACCCAGGGTCAGAAAGTTATCACACCAAGATTATTTTTCAACGGAAAATTGATTTCTTCTTTTTGGGGGAAGGAGGGTAAGGAGTGAGGAAAAAGAGAAGGCGCCAAAGAGACAGAGAATGATGGGCAGCTGGTAGATAAGGGAAGCACTGAAGTGGAAATGAAAGCTTCCATATCATTGCAAAAGGATAAATTCATGCACTGCACTAGGATGTCACACGCTGTAATCATAAAAAGAATCAAAGATACATAATAGCACCATTACTGGAAAATATGAGAAAGACTTGAAAGATATGGTATCATCAAAACTCTCTTACACTGAATATTTTGCCTCTGTTTTGTGCAAAAATAAGCAGAGAAATTGTTCTTTCTGCCCCCTATTATAGGCAAGTTATCACCCTTTCTCAACTGATCCTCCAGTTTAAAGCAAAAATAAAGGCCGTACCTAAGAAAAAACTACATGACAAATGAAGTCATAAAACACCATACCAAAAGTCCAATATTAGAAGAACATTTAGGTTTAAATGGCTGCAAAGCCAGCTGCAGGGAAATGACTGTGACAGAGTTGCCCTTGGAGTTTTTACACCAGTAACCCTGTGCATGCGCGTGCGTGTGCATGTACCCAATACAAACACAGATTTTCATTTCACCCTCACATAATTGTTTTGTCAGAAGCTTTACCTCTTCCTTTGGAAGGACAGACACTGTGCAGCTGTGCAATGAACAGTGTACCTGTTCTGATTTTTTTTTCTAGTCTTATCAGAAAATGCATAGCCTGGTGTCTCATGCAGAGCCTGATGAAATGCCTACATCAGTCATCAGGAATTTCTATGTAACCTTGAACATGTCCCAGGTCATGTCCTCTATTTTTATCCTGGGAGTTTCCATCCCTCTTCCAGCACCTGAGGTACCTTAAAGAGTATATGTATTTCTATTCTTCCCATTTTCCAGCCACAGAACTAAAAAGAGAGATATAACAACTTGCTCAGATCTGCCACAGTTCAGCCAGAAAGTTTAACAACTGAGAAAGATTTCAGCAAGTAATATATATATTTTTATTTTTCATGGAGATGCCTGAGCAGCACTTTCAGCAATGTAGAAAACTGTACATGTAGGTACATATTTATGTGCAACTCTGTGTGTATAGATGCCTCCCTGTAATTACACATATACAACAAAATTCTGGCAAATGGGAAGAGAGACTTCTCGAATACAGGACAGCTAATAAACAATATAAACTGGCAGAAAAAGTAGGAGATTATCCATGTCCATAATCCTCCCACATTTAGCAAAATACATGCTTGCACTGAGTGGATATACTTTTCCACAGCAATAAAGCTTTTCTGTATTGACAGATTTAGTGAATTAGGCTTTAGCTGAGAGTTATTAAAACAACTCTGACAGATTTACTAACTTCTGGGCTTCTTGTGGATGGACAGAAATGCTGAACAGGAATGAATCTTTCACTTTGGCTTCATTCCTTTCCAAAATCCAGATCTTTAAAGTAACTTTGGTCTCTGGATAAAAATTCTCTCTCTGATGGGCTGATTTGTTACCCTTGGCAAAGATCTGTGGCATTCTTGGGGTCACAAGAAGCTGAAATCAGAAATGCTTGGCCAGTAGTCCCTTCCTTTCCTCACCAGTGATCCAGGGTTTCTTCCTGACTTTAAAGACTCTGTGGAACAGTGCTAACAACCTGATGGGGAAGCCAGATGGCTGTCTGTGTCACTCCAGCATTTTCCAATTAAGGTAAGGATGAACCGTGTCCTTGACTCTTCTTGCAGCTCCAGGTCTGCGTTTCCTCCCTGAAGGGATGGAGTCAAGAGGAGAAAGAAGCAGGATGGCTCCTATTGACCATCTGCAGTCAAGTCCTTGAGGCAGGAGCTCCAGCAGAGCTGGGGATTCATGGTGTGGAGTTGAAGGTCAGTGGCCTAGGCAGCAGACGGGGTCATAACCCCAGGCATGGGAAAGGGCATTTCCATTTCAGACTTTCACTGATTTGTGACTTCCCAGAGATATGAAACCAAGTGACATGGCCTGTGTCCCAGACATACCCTCAAGGCTCCATGCTGGTTTCTGTGAAATGCTGGTGTAAAAGATGAATGTTTCCCCACAGCAAAAATCCTGTAACAAATGAATAGTGAGGAAACAGTTAACAGTATAGCGAACCAAAGCTAGTGTTTCAGAAACTGGAGGTTAAATGACAGGTAAGGAGATGTTTGATTTCTACTTTCTAGATTACAAACATGTAATCTAGAATTGTGGCTCACAGCTCATATCATGAAAAGTAGTGTGGGTTTGGCAGTGGGTAGTTATAATTTCAGAAATCTCAGCTCTCTATTCAGACTTAAAGACTTCCAGCAAGAATAAGGCCTGGAATAATGTCTCTGGCTAATGTACTGCGAGGTATTCTGATGAGAGTCCCTTGGGTGGCATTAAAGGGAATGTGTTTAATACCATGTGCTGCACACTGCTGTGGGTTGGGTGCATTTCCTTCATTATGTTTCTCATGAGGACATGCCACAAACAAGCAGGTGCCAGTGGGAAATAATCATGATGATTCATGCCAAAGTACTAAACCAATAAGCCCAGGGGCAACAGGAATCCCTGTGTGGCTGGTGTTGCAGTTTGTCAGTGGAGCTGCAGGGCAGTGGTGTGGGAAGCACCATTTCTGGTACTCTGGCACACATTGTAGCAGTGCAACTCTTTGTCATGGAGACCTAATTGCATTCTCCAAAGATCTCACTGTAAAATCACGTAAGATTGCTTCTGTGCCCCTGTCACCCATCTCGATTTCCTGCCCCTCTCCCTTCCTGGGGGGCTGTAAAACATTAGCCAAATGCATCTTAGAGAGAGAACTGCTGTGGATTTTCAGTGAGGTGACATTAAACAGCTTAGAGCTACCCCCAAGAAAATAGCAAGAAGTGCCAATCATTGCTATTTCAATTTCTATGGAGACATCAAAAGGTGCCTTATTTGTGCTAACCTGAACTACCCTGTAAGATAGCACATGCAGCCACACTAGGAAAATCTGTAAATCCATGTCCTCATTCACTCTTCTGTTTCTCCCTGGGCTTGACCTTTGGAATAAAATACTTAAGTGGGGTTTTTTTCCCACTGAGCAAAGAAAGACAGCTGCAGTGTCTCCTAGAAAAAAAATGTCATTCAACAGGATGCATGGGGACTGTATGGCCCAAGTGAACAGGAGCACAGTTGGCTGCACTGCCATAGTGCTTTGAGTCCTCCATGGAGATGTAGCAAACAAGAGAATCTGTACCATGCTGGAAGCAGAGGAACAATCATATCTAGGACTCCTCTTTCCTCATAAATGCTGGTGTTTGCAGCTTTTATGGTCCTCCCCATTATATTGGGCAATTTGGGCTTTGCTGTATAGTTACATATTATAATACTCTGTTCAGAGCTTCTCCACTCACTGCAAAACAAATTCTGTCTGGAAAAAAAAGTGTTAAAGAGGGTTTGGTCAGAGAGAGATCCTGAATTACAATTATGTATCCCCCTAACTGCAACCCACTCATAGTAAGACCTAAAGTGATGTCTTTGAAAGCAACTGCCTTCAATTTTTTTTGTCACTTCTTAAACTAAAAGACCTTGCACACATGGTAAGAACTGCCAGCATCTTTGCACTGAAGGTTGTGTCAGCAGCACTGGTGTTATAAAGCCTTGTTTTCCCCATGAGTCTACAGCTCAGCTGTGAAATTTCCTCCAGGCTCAAGCTTTCTTTTAAAGTTCTAGCTAGGAAGTGATTTTATTTTCATTGATTTTAGCTATTTTTACAATGTAAACAGGAAGGTGAGTGTATGTAAATTATACTAGAAGGTAAAAAAGAAAGACACATGCTTTTATTCAATCCACTTTGTTTTCGTCTCTTTGTCACACTCAGAAGTTCATTACGTGTGATGAGGTCTTGTCTTTAATCTCCTGGTGGAAAAAAAAAGATAAAAAAACTGAAAGGCTGAGTCTAATTCTGATCTCATAGACCTGATTTAAAATATTTGATTTAGCAGGAGTTCTCTTGGTAAATGAAACCAGAACCAGAGTTTTCTGTCTTGCAGGAAACACTGGCTTTCTTTTGCATAGCATATTTAACCTGCAGCCCTTAATTGGTCTAATGATTAAGTACCACATTATTTTTCAGACACCTGAGCTCTTACAGATAAATCTCAAAGAGACGTTATTTGATTTAAAATCAGTATTAGTGATCTGATGCTTAATGACTTGCTGTTAAGTTCCACTAGCACCGAGACAATACAACCTACCTCAGTAACAAAGCATCAAATATGAGTGTTTCATAGATCTTTAATTATGATTATCTATCTTCTTTTCTATCTCATTTTTTTTCTCTCAAGTCCACATGTTAATCTGTGTGTTGCTCTCTAAATAATTGGACAAAATCAGGTCTCGTCCTAAGGAAGCTGCTGTAATTTTTCACAAGGCGAAGATCTCAGAAATCTTGGAAAGCAAAATATCTTCTGGTGAGTTCTGGTGATTAAAAGACAAGATGCAAAGTAGGATATTTCCTAGGTGTTTTGTGGGTTTCTTCTGTTTTCTTTACCTTTCTTTCTTTTCTTCTGGCCAGTTGCTTTCTCTCCCAGTTGCATTCACTGGTACTTTTCATAGAAAGAGAATAACTACAGATGTTAAAAATTCATTTCTAAAACATATGTGCATCAGAATAGCATTAATTTGCAGTTAACCAGTAGATGCTGCAAATTAGGAAGTGACTAAATGCAGTATAGGAGCAAAAATCATGCATTATAAAACATGCTCTTTTCATTTATTTGGACAGTTGTAGTTCAGTTTTTAATTATTAATGGTAATACTCCTCAATGTGCCAGTAAATGTGCTAGTTTATATTTAGTAAAAAATGAAGTCTTAGTAAAACATGAAGTCATTACAGCACTCAGCTGTTAATTATTGCTTAGGGATAGAGGGGAGATTACAAATTTTGTTCAGGTTAATGAAGCATGAATCAGCTGCCTCCTACTGCAAGGAAGAGCTGAATATCTTACGTGCTACTGCAGGCACACTCAATCTGCAGTCTCTTTGTTTTTACACTGAAAATGTAAAAACACCTGAAATTAAGGAACTTGAAATTAAGCCTTCAGAGAAGCATTTCAGAAGTGTGAAAGGCTGTTGATAGCAGGGAAAAGTCTGAATTGATCCAGCTTCCACAGAACTCAATGAGATTTCCTTCGAGATTTTGCAGTGCCCAGGTCAGGGCACTGTAAGCCACTGACATCACTTGTGCTCTTTGGAGAAGTAAGAAGTGTGGATTGTCTGCATTGAATCCTGTGAGTTCTACCAGGACAACTGCTGAAGAAGTATGCAACTGCCTCCTCCATGTTTGTGTGCAGCTGTGGGGGAGTGTGGCCAACCATCAGGAGCTCTGTGAGGCAAAGCAGCAATTTTGGACCCCCTCTGCTGACCTATTCATTCCTCAGGTAGTGGACAGAAAGGCTGGAAGGACGCTCACTTTGCAATGCTATCTCAAGCTACCACAGAAGATTTTGAGTACACACTTGGCCCTCTGCTTGGACTGGTTTTGCACACAGCCTCTTTGACAATATTTCCTCTACCATACAACATGCCACATTTTGTTTAGTTGGCAACAGAGACCCTTTGGTTAATACAAGCAACAAGTATTCAAAAATGCCTGTAAAAATAAAAGCTGCTGACTCACATGGCTGGTGCCTCTAGTCCCTTTTATTACCTTTTACAGGCATGAATGGGTTCTGACTTGCAGAATTACTGTAGAAACCAAGCATCATAAATAACAGCAGTCAAAAAAAGCTGTGCCCACATAACACTCCTGGGTCTATTTTTAAAAAACCTCCAAAAATCATGGTACATATACTCGACAATTTTAAATGGGAGAGAATGCAAGTCCTAGTTGCAATTCCTTGATTGTCCCAACCAAAGGAGAGCTTGGATAGCAGCTTTGGTCACAGCTTGCACAGCAAAAGACCCCTAATGCTCAGAGCCATTAACTCTAAAACAAACCCTGAACTAATGTAAACTCTTGTAAGAAAGCACATGCTCGAAAAGTCACTTCCTCTTTGTGGAAACTTCATGAATGGGAACAAAAAGTTGCATTCATTGTATAGATTAGTAACAGTAAACAATTCAAGGTGCACTAGTCCTGACAGCTCATGTTAGAGGGATTGAATTCTGACCCTGCAGGAAGCTACCCTAGAATCTTAACCAGCAGCCTGGGTCTGGAGGCAAAAAGGAGGTGAGAGCCCTCTCCTGCCCCAGAACAAAGAGTTAGGTTAGGGTGGGTAGAAGGACCACCCTTCTGGAAGGTTGGTGGGAACAGCTCTGTGCTACCCCCATACAGTAGGGTTCTCTGCTATTAACAGGCACCTTTCTGCTCTTTGCTATTCTATCAAACCAGGCTGTTCATCGAACATTAAATATTTCTTTGTGTACTCAGCTGGCACAGAAAGAAAACCTGGCACAGGAAGTTTTGCCACAGGAAGGTTTATCCCTTGTTAACTCATGGTGTCTCTACTTGAACAAGTTGGTTTGATCTCTTCAGCTGAGGTTTGTGCAGAAAGACAAACAGCTTTTCATTATTGACATTGTTAACTGGCAATATCACCACTAGATCTCGGTCTGAATAGAAATAAAATCATTTTTTCGAAATTTTCTGCATTTTTTTCATGTAGAATTTAAGAAGTTTAGGAGAGGCAGTCCCTCAGAATAGAGAGTGTCATGTGAAATCAAACAGCAGTTGTTAAATATGGCAATTCCCTTATCAGCTGGCATGTTCGTAGTATTTTCCTGCTCTATGAAACTGGTATAAATGACATTTCCTATAGACTGAGGGATGCTATGAGAAAACCTGAACTGCAGTGACTGAGACCCTTCAAGCCAGCCTGGACCTGTAGCTGGGCCATGCCCCTCATGCATGGCAGGACCCTGACAAGCTGGCAGCACCCTTGTCCCATCACCTGAGCATCCCCTGACCACTGAGGAGAGATGGCAGCAATTCGCACTGTGATTTCTGTAAAGGGTTTTGTTGGGATTTGTGTGCTGCAAAGACTCAGCTCCTGTCAGGGTGGGAACAACCTGGCTGCCTTCTTCTCCCTGCTTTTTTGCTTTTGGGTATGCAGGAAACCAGCCCTCGTGGTCTGGGACACAGCATAGAAAATGACCATGGTGAGTCAAAATGAGGTATTCCCGAGGTTCTGTATTTAATCTGGCCTCTCCAGGAACACTGCCTCTTGTATGCCGTGTATCTGCCTTCTACTGAGGATCAAGGGGTCGTGTTGGACAAAAACATGTTAAAATGGTACCTTTTTCTGCCCTCTCCCAAGCAGCCATCTGGCAGTCATCAGTCATGGAGATGTGACACATCTGGAACACGCTCTTGAGTAATCATCTGGGGTCACATTGCAAAGCTTTCCACAGGTTTGGCAACATCCATCACCAGATAAAAGTCTGGCATCTCTTTCTAGGAGAAAAGCAAAGTAAAGCCTGAGTAAGAGCACCTGTGTTGGACATGACTCTGATTATCAACCAAACTACTTCTGAATTCTTTGTGCCGTGTGAAGAAGGTACTTAACAAAAAAGTGAGACAGACTATGAGAAAAAAAGACATGACTCTGGTCTTATGATATTCATGTACCTAAAGTGTGACAGATTTTGGTTTGGACTTGCAGGATCCTAAAGATGGAAGCTAGCAGCGAATTTGCTGTGGGAGTCGTTGCAGAGACTGCCTTCACAAATGAGAGAAAAGGTAGGGAAACATTTGTCTGGAATGTGTTCAGGAAGAGACACAATGAAAAAACAAGGTTTCTTCCCCCATCATTACCTCTGCCTCAGCTGAGTAGGCAGGGTGTTGTCTGTGCTGCTTGCCACTGGTGAGCAGAATCTAATTCATCAGCCTCGCTGCAGATGGTGCCATCCCCTGGGACCTCAGCCGGCTCATGATCCATGCCAGCATCCTCACAGGGAGAGGGGGGGGAAGCAGAGAGGCTGGGAGAAAGGAGCCTCTGGGAGTCTGGGGATGCCACATCCTGCTGCTGCTGTACCTCTTTGCCTTTTCTCCACACAGCTGAAAAGGGTAAAGGCAATGATGCCATTCCCAAAGACTGTGAGGGCAGCTGGGCTTTAAAATGAAAGTGAACTTTTAGACAGCTGTTGCCCTGCCTTCCTCAGAGCAAGGAGGTGCTCTGGTGAGGGAGCAGCAAGCGTAGGTGCTGTATCCACTTCTCATTTGCTAAAATCTTTGTCCTCTCTGGCAGCCCAGGCAGTGACTGCAACAGCACCTGGGTATGGGAGAGCAAAGAATTCCACTCCAGTGAGCACTGGCCTATAGAATCCAGGACAGCAGCAGCCATGCTGATAGCTGATGGTCTGGGCACTGCATGTTGAGGCAGGCATTTCCAGTTCATGCTTACTCTGTATCGAGGAAAGGCTTATCTTTTATTTGCCCTTGCAATCAGGACTGTGAGTCAATAGATGTATTAGAAATAAATACAGATATATACAATGAAAGAAGACAGTGGAGACTGTTAGGCAGATTTCTGCAGGCCTAATGCCGCTGGCAGATTTCTGGGTGTTGCAGAAGGCTGGGGGCATTGTGGGGGATCAGTTCTTACCAAGGCTCTCCTATCCTGTCCAGAGAACACTCTTCCTCAGAATACACACATACAATACAGAATTGTACACAAAATTGAAATATGTATGAGCAAAGAAGTAGTCCCAAGTTTGCTTCTGTTATAACTTCCCATGGGGAAAAAACACTGTGAAAAGAAAAGGAAGGAAGTTTCAAATAAGTTATTATATTCGTGGGGAAAAAAGGCATGCCTCATCCTTGTAAAGAAATATTTCCTCCACCCCTTCCTTGCCTTTGAGAGGAATCAAATAGCTATTAAAACGCACCTTCCTTTTTAAAAGGACAATGAACATTTTGATTAAAAGGAGCTTTTAAGTATTTATATGATTACCTCTTTTGTCCTCCTGGCAGCATCTGTCTTGTTGACTGCTCGGCATCTGGCATGTGCTGCCTCATGTCAAGAAGGCCCTGATTTCTCATTCAGACAGGGGGTGGGTGAGAGAACAGACACATGTATACATGGAGAGGCATTTGCCAAAAGAATAAGGCCATTTCCCTTGCTGCTGCTGGTTGTTTGGCCACAGTACTGCTGGAACACAGCACCCCTTTCTTCCCACTGCAGCACGCTGTGTGTACCAGATGGCTGGCTCGCCAGGGTCAGCTCTTCATCAGTGCTTCTGCGGGCAGTGTGGCCAGGCAGGGCATTTTAGGTCAGTATTCCCAAAATTTCATCTGCTTATGGAGGAGATGCACTTTTCCTCTCCCAGGCTTCCTTGTTTTTCCACAGGTCATGGCGGGACATCCACTGACTGCCATCCTTTGGCTTGGGAGTCAGTGTTTTCCCTGTTGGGGCAGCAGGCTGGAGCAGGCTATCATGGGGCACTTGGGAAAATCCCAGCACTTTGTTTGATGTACTCACATCCACCCTACACATGGCAGGAGATCTTTGAAATTTGCAGGATCAGCCTTATTTTGTGCATATTCATTTCTCTAAAACTATCTTTGGTAGCACGATCGATGACTCACACAAACATTAGTCATACTTTGCGCTGCTTATAATTCCTTGCCTTGCAGAATTTCACAGAGTGTTTCAAAGATGATTTAAAATATCCACAATCCATGGAAGATGAAGTGGAATAGGTCCGTTTCAAATGTAGCTACTTAATGAAGGTTGAGAGAGCAGTGATTCGCCCACGTAGGACAAAAGTCGACTGCCAAGGCTTGAGTCCTGAATCTGCAACTGCTGGGTGATATAAACACTCCTTTTGCATTGAATCCCTCCCTAATTTCATTTTAAGATACATGTACCAGCAACCCTACTTAGAAGTTAGAAAAATAGTAACAGAAAGCTCTTTGCCTCCTACTCCATCATCCCCATGCTTATGCAGCATTGCTTCCAAATTGAGAACTGCACTTCTATGTGTTTTTCTTCTGCCAAATCCCCAAGTGAAGAAGATGCTTATTGTGGGGCTGGTTGTGCTTTCTTGAATCACCCTTCAATATCTAGAGTATATTCTTTTGTTAATTCTCATTATTAAAGCCTTACTTCTATCATCTTCCTCAAGATTTGGAAAGAGCCCTGTTACATGCTGAAATACAATAGATTTTCTTGTTCTGGGTGGGACAAAGGCTTTGACCTGTAGCTGTCTATATGAGCCCTGTGGCCTGAAGGAATGGACAGCTAATGAGATAACAAGTCGAAGTAGAAGCATTTTGTCTGGCCTGCCACTGTGTGAGTCTTCCACATGACTGGGGACCTGTGAAACCTCGGTTGCATCTGTTGCAACCCAACATTTTTGAAATCTCTTCTACTTTCACACAACAGCCCAATTAACAAGCAACAGCCAGAGACGGTCTCTGGGCTTTGCATGTGGCCCCTGTGTGTGAAAGAAAAGAGAAGGAAACGCTTGGAGGGTCCAGCTGGTGAAGGAACAGGTGACAAAGCTAATGTCTTTGGTGTTTTTCACTGACTGTGCTGTAGTGGATACTCCAGCTGGAGACTGTTGGGTTTTTTTAATTCTAAGTTTGCAAGAAAGTTTAAGGTTCATTCTGTTTTATTATACAGCAAAACTATTGAAAGCAGAAAGAGGACAATCTTGGGTTGGACTTGAAAAACAGGTTAAAATGAGGGAGAGTTGTTATTTTTAGTATATCCTTGGTACTTTTTATTTGTTTTAAACTTTTTTCTTTGTATAGCATACTCAGATCATGCTTTTTCATTCTTGTTTTCTGCATGACTAGAAGCATAAAATTCTGGTTTATATTAAAAAAAAAGAAGGTGGTATTCTCATTTGCTTTCAACGCCTCAGGCTTTGAGAAACAGAACACACTGTGAGATGCCAGCAGAAGATACAAGCACTTGGCAATATTGTATTAATGATTTAGATATGTCCCCTCATTTTACCTGCTATATTAGAGAGCAGCGATCCACCCATCAGAACAAATAGCACAGCTTGAAAACAAGTAACAAAGTGATTTTGTTTTACTGAGGTGAGGAACAGCCTCTCTCTTCAAATAATGTACAGTCATTAGCCTTCCCCATTAGAGTGCAACACAGGGAGGGATTACTTTAACCTCGCTTTACTCATTTAGAAATTAAGCAGCTCACCTAATTTGGTTGCCTAATTCTTTCTGCAGTCAATGGAGGTGGGTCCAGACAATGATTCATCCCACCTACCCATGTACCTGGAATACAAAGGGATGAATCAACTAGAGCTTCCTCCCTCCATTGCCTCTGGCTGCAGAGGCAATACAGACGCCAGTTCAGCTGACAGACTTTACTTCTGGACAGGTAAATTTGGGTGAGGTGAAGCCCTCTGTGTGCTGACTGAGGGGCCAGATTCGCCCTGGCTCATGGGAACATCTTCCTGGGATCCTTGAGCATGGGTGTCTCCTCTGACTAAAGCAGAAGCAGAGGGAGCTGAGCCAACCCATTTGTTCACCTAATGTGTAGGCTGATGTGTCTCCCTGTGACACACTGGGCCAATTCCCTACATGTCTGGGAAACAGAGCTGGATCCTGAAAGAAAAAGAAAAATAGGTTTGAGTGTGTTTCCCAGGAGAAGCATAAGCCACCTGAGAGCAGGCACATGAGGCTGGAGACAGAGAATTACAGCACTGATGATTAATACAGGCAAGCAATCCCCACACCATCCAAGCCTGGAGGTCCTCAGTCACAAAGGCTACCATCATCTTTACCCTCTGGCATTCAGGCACAATGGGGGCAGGTCTTGTGCTCTGTGATTGAACTGTAGCTACTCATAATGAAACTTCTCCACAGAAACATATTCCTGTGTATTCCTGCTTAAGAAAACCAAAAATCCAAATTTTAGTAACTTTGAGTGGTTTTATTGTCCATATACACACCTAGAATATTTTTCATTAGAAATCGAGGTATAATGTGACCAGATGTCTATCAGGTTATTGTGCATATTGCATAATTAGTGCTTTGTTCAGCAGGTTCAGATGTCCTATGCATCCCATATCCTGGAAAGCTAAAAAGAAACACCTTGTTTGTATTCTGGTTATGCTTAATTATTAGCTAAATTATATTCCTACCAGATCTGTACCCTGATGATGAGATTTACCAGTACCCCTCTTTGAGTAACTGCGATGAGATGTCTGTGAAAACAGATATTTTCTGGAACAAGGACATGTAGCAGTATTAGTACAACCTCTCTTTGCTCCTCTGTGTAGCAACCTATACCCCAATTTTACATTTTGGTTGTCAATGAACCTTGCTGTCTTCTTCCTTCCTGGGAGTTCAGAGTGCTTCAAGTTAACAGTAGTTTTCTCCATTTTACTAATGCAGCTGCTAACCGCACCTCTGGAGACTTCTTAGCCAAATACCAGGTAGATTCTTTTAAATTCCATCACTCTTTAGACTGGAAGCTAGTTATTTATTGAAGAGAACAACAGCAGGTAGGAAACACAATGTAAAACAGATCTTCAAAAAGATGCAGAGGATATAATGGAGAAGTCAGACAAAGTGGTTCCAGAGGCCAAGAGCTGCAAATCCAAGGACCAGGATTTGAGTTCTGGAAGAGAGAAATGCTGCAGAAGCACTCAATAGAGTAGATGCATTACATCTGAGCAATCTATGGAACATCCAGGAAAAAAGTCAAACATATGAAGATATGTCAAAATTATAATGGTCATATGGACATATATGCATGCATATATATATATATATATAAGAAGCTCAACTTATAAAGAAAAAAGGTGTAAGTAATGAAGGGCAATACCACCGTGCACCCTGCTTGATGAGAAGGCTCTAGGAAGAAGAAAGCTGGAGAAAACTCTTTGTTGGTGATAAACTTCAGTCTAGGCAGTACTGTTTGTAATTACATCTCAGAAAGAAGTTTATTACCAGAAATTAACTGTAAAGATATCCAGAACAGGCTAAACCAAAGCAAATTTTGGAAGGGGGTTATTAGTTTAAAAGGAAACAGTTATGGTGATTACCCAGTTTGACCCTTACTAAGGGGAATACAATGAGTGACTGACTTGCTTTTGGGACAGTGTCACCTCCAGAAGACATCAGATAACTGACTGGATTGTAGCATTGGATTCCCTTTGGTGACTGTTACCCTGTTTCTGGCATTCAGCTAATGAAGAGGAGGTTTTTATTGCATTTTCATGGGCTATTTTAATTCACACTCATCATAATTTCCAATGTGATTCATGTACTGGCACAGAGCAGCAAGTTTTGCCTGTCTCAAGCTGGGGGCAGAAAGGACTAGAGCTCAGACAGCAGGGAACATCTGGCCTTTCACTTGCATAATACCAGAGCAGGGATGAGGCAGAGGAGTGGATGGTACTGTTTGGAATGGATTTCCATTTAAAAGAATAAATCCACATAATGGAAGATAACTTTTTGAAGAGTAAGAGACATAAAGGGTCTCAGGTTTCCATGTACTGAAGGGAAAGAACAACAGAGAAAAGAGCAAAGCACCCACCCACAGCTGCTGGCCGCAGCCCAGCTGAAGTGACCACATCCTTGGAGTGAGCACAAGGCGGCCTAAGTGGTAATAAAGGGAAATGCTAGCAGTGGGTTCTAACAAGCTAATTCACTCTGAAACTTGATTATCCACAACTTAGAAACAAGTGCAGCTAAGAAATAGTGAACAAATTGTTCCCTGAGAGGAGGTTTTCCTACTTTCAATTCTGTCTTACTGTAATCTTCTGGCTTCCAATCCTGTGATAATTGAAATGTAAATACTTGCAAAGGCTACAAGTTTCAAAGCTCCTAATTGTGCTCTCACTAGAGGCTGGTACACATGACAGGAGTTTTGCCAACTCATTAGCTCCCTCAACCAAGGGTGTTGCTTTCCCATCTCTCCTCACTATGCTGCCAAAAGCTAATGCAGACACAAGTCCTCCAGCAAAAACACTTTTGACATGTTAAGACTAAATTCTGGGAACTGATTTAAGCTATACCTGAGAGGGACTGTTTGTACCTGAGTGTGTGGGTGCATGCAGGAGAGGGGCCTGAATTAGGTTTTCTGCTGAGTTTGTCAGTTCATCAAGACATGCTGTTCCACAACAGAGAGCCAGTCCAGACCTGTGTCCAGATGCTCTTCAGCTTCACAGAGTTGCAGACTAAATACAGAGCTACCTTTTGGGACTGTCTGCAATCTGTATTCACACCTGCTCTTCCTAAAGCAGAACCCAATTCTGCAGTCCCTCCTTGGGAAGCAGAAGTGTATCCATGATGGTAAGTGCATGGATATTTTATGGTAGCATGAGTAAAGAGGGGCATAAATTGCTTGTAGTGATATCTCAGCCACCCGAGTCCTTTACCCCCAAAAATAGAGCATGTAACACTGAAGTCCTAATGCTGAGTCTGGAATGAAAAGGCACACAGCTGTGAGCTGACACTTTAGTCTATGAAAAATATCTTCCACACTTTTTAAGTCTTGCTTTGCCTCTTCAGGAAAGACTGAATATGGCAGTGGGTAAGCGCTATTAAAAAAGTAAAATGAGAAGCATTCTTCATTGCCCTGGTAACCATACAAGCTTTGTAAAAACCATCATGAGAATAAGTGACCTCCTGTCACTCCTTAGCCAGTAGTTAAATTTGGAAAACAACAGGGCATCCCACAAGGATGGGCTAGGAGGCAGAGAGGCTTTCTGTATTCTGCCCTAGTTTTGCCCTTTCTTCACTTCTTCTCCTTTGTGTTTACCTGGAGAGGATTTTCATTCCAGAAATGACAGAGGCAAGGTAAGTCAAAGCTCCTCTTTGTTTTTCTGTAGGGAGGAGGTCAGCCTTGTTCCAAATCTACTGCTCCTGGCATGCTCTCCTCCTCCTCCTCCTCCTTATGCTGCCTGGGAAGTCTCAGAGAGCTGCTGGTTGCATTTACACTAATGACTGTTTTTCTCCCTCTGCCTCCCGCTCCAAGCTTACTAAGCTTTTTCTTTCAGCATGACCAATAAAGCATGAATGCAAGTAGGCCTGAAGTTTTTTTCCCCTCCTTTCATTTTTATTTTGCCACTTTTAGAAGTAACTGAAGAAAACAGTGTCATTCTGTTCCAGAAGAGCTTTTATACCAAGCTGACACTGTACATTTAAATATGTATTGCTTCCTCTATCATTTGCATTTTAATGTTCCAAACCAATAATCACGAAGTCTTATGTGAAAATGTGAAATAATAAGGATGGAGAGAAGCTTGGATCTGATTCTAAACCTTGCTGAATTACACCTAGAGCTGGCAATTCTACGAGAGACCCCTCTAAGAAATGTATTTAGATCAATGTAGATGTTCTGCAAGAGACTGTGCTGAATTGCCCTGAGTGTTTGTGTCAAGACCCTAGCTTTTCGATACTGAGTCTGCACAGCTTAGCAGGCTTCCTCTGGGGCAGCTGGTGCTCTGCTAACGTGTCCTCACTCTGCTTTGGAAAAGCTGCCCTCCAGGTATGCTGAAGAGCCATCTCCTCCATTGTTTTGCCAATTGCTACTGATACCATTAATCTGGTGACATTTCACAAGCAGGATGCCTACCCGAGGTTGGTCTGTAAACAGCACATGTGGTTCACATTGCAAAAACAAGTCCCTACCAAAGGTCATAATATTTTTGTGTTCTGCTTCATTATTGCCATCATTGAGCTCCACAGTACAGAACAGAAGGGCAGAACATCCTATTCAGAATTTACTCTGTGGACGTAAGAATTTTGTCTTATGTGCAAAGTAATCCATTTGCAAGAAATAATTACATTGTGTAATGTAAGAAAAGGTTTTTTCTGTGCTTCTTTTGAACAGTGTCGGTATGTGAGGGGTTAGCTTGGAAGAAATAACTACTGGTGGCCCAGTTCTAGAAAAACATTTTTGTCTGCAATTTATTCTGTTTTTTTTTTTTTTTTTTTGCTTTCAAGAGAAAAATAAATCCAGCTATAAAAGCGAAATACATTTCTTGTATCACAGCTGTCATGAATTTAAATTCCCTCTTGGATCTTTACCACACAGTGTATCTCCACTGCAATATTTTGCTTCTTCTATAAATATGAAGCACCGAAGAACAAGATATTGAATATTTGAGGTATAAATCTGACAGAAGAGTTTTCTTCTCAGTCTTAGGATGGAACCAGAAACAGCCCCTTGAATAACATAAGAACCAGTATGGATGTTTATTTAGAGCTGTAATGATGTTCAAGATATTTTTCTTACACCTTTAATTAAACTGCTTTACTGGTTCTTTGCCTGCTTTGCCTGTTTTGCTTCCAGGCTTTCCTCCAGGCCACAGATTAACACTTTCTTTATGAACAACTTTACTATGAAGTTAAACCCAGGTTATGAGGAATCTATCTCTTCCTCACCATTTCCCCCACTCTCTCCCTTTCATCTTCATAATGGTGCAATCACTTTCAAGAGAAGATGAAGGTGAGAAGAACAAGTAAGGGGAAGCATGAACAGAGTTAGAATAAGAAAAGTGTGGATACCTAGAATTTCCCCTGCTTTATACCTACAGATTTACTTTTTCTATCTTTTGTATTGTATTTGATTTCCTGTAAGGTTTCCCAGACATTTTGAAAAGCTGCTACATTATAATTTAATTAAGTCTTTGTATTTGCTGCTAACGAGATGTTATCTTCATCATTCTTGGAAGCTTGTCCTGGGTTGTGGGTTGATGTGGATTTGCCATCGGCACAGAAACATTTCCTGCACAAACACAAACTGTTAAAGCTCCCCCATTTCCTGGCTCAGTGTGGCACACTGCTCAGCTCCTTGTGTTTAGGTAATAGGATTAAATGCAGGGATCACTCATATGGGCTGTGTATTGGCTGATACTGATCTCGGCAGAAAGAAGTGTTTCGTTTGAGCAGGTGGTTGGGCTCCATGCTGTAACCTCAGGTGCCCTTCTGGAATTCTGTGCTGGGATGTAGAGACCTGGCAAGAGTCAGGCGCTGAGCTTCATCCACCCCTGCAGCTCTCTCTGGGGTTAACTCTCACCCTGTCTGCCACACAGTGTTGTGGTCTGGCTCCTGCCCTGTGCCCAAGGAACGGCCTCTTGCACTGGAAAAGAAGCTCCATGAGAGGTGTGAACTCATGGAAAGAGCTGAACTCATGGAAGAGAATGGGATTTGTGAATGCCAGCACGCTGATCAGACCTATCTAAAAGAGATGGTAGGAAACAAAGTGCTGAGGAAAGGGGGTGGATCTGGCATGGGGCTTATTTGTGAACTCAGGCCTTGAGCTAGATCAGCCCTTTCATGCAGAAAGCTGTGGCTTTTTTCTCCCTGTGAAGCACTATTTCCAGGAACAAATATCTGCTTCCAAAGCCCCCAGCACCACATGTCTCACCTTTCCCAGGTAATTCTTGTCTGACCTCATCACTCACAAGGGACAGATCTTTTCAGGATATCTCCCTCCTTTAATTTTTAATTTTTACTGGTCTGCTCTGAGTTTCATACACCCATGGCACCAGGTGTTGACTCTCCTGTGTTCCTGTGAATTCCCTGATCAGGTGGATGGGGGAAAGTGGCATTGGATCGTCAGCACCATGTAACTCAGGGAGCCGTGCAAAGCTGTGGGCATGCATTGCTCAGGAAGGGAAGATGCATTTCTTCAAAACCCTGATCCTGTGTGCCCAAAGAAAACAGCCAGGTACAAGAGATTTTTCATCATTCCAGAAGAACTTTGACCTCCCAAGAGTGTGTTTACCAGCCCTTTCTGTGTCAAAAATATTGGGAGAGGATATTAGCTTGGAAAAAAAACAGGACTGAGACATTGAGCAGGTTTTGAGACTCTGGCTTTGGGATGCAGATGATGGAAACATCAGTGTGACACCTGAATCATCATCATTTGCAGCCTAGGCTCAAACTTGCAGAAGCACACCTGAACGTTGCACCCTCACATAACCCTCTTGTTGGACACAGAGTTCTTTATTTGCTTTCTGGTGGCTTTCAGGGACATTCTCAGACTTTCCAGAGTTTCTGTGAAGTGCTCTATAAGATGTTTGTTATTTATGAGGCATTTCTGTTCCAGATGTTGATTTACACTGAACTCAAACCTCTCTGAAGAAAATGGAGGCCACAGCATATTCCTAAGCAGGAAAGTAAAAATTTTTCTGCTGTGGTTCTTTGGGTTTCAATCTGGTCTTTCAAGAGAAATTGCACACCCAAATTCCTGACTGCACTAGCAAATCCAGCAGCAGACACACGTGCACACTTCCTTATCTGTCATGAGCAGGCAGTTATTCTGTGAACCCAGGAATATTAATTTCTTTATTCACATGCCTGTGAATGCTTCTGTCTGCATGTTTTTGACCACAGTCAGCATGAGACTGAAATTGTCTAATATGCTTGGAGAATTAAGGGATCTGCTAAAAAGATGTCCTGAGATAAACCACAAATATCTGTGACTCAGCTGTGAACCAAGAAGAGTCTGAGCAGTCATAGAGAAATGGGAAGTTTTGTTGATACAGATGGGAGGAAAAGAGGTGAACAATGAGAGTAGTGAATATGGGAAGTATGTTTAGGCTTTAAGGATGTTGCCTTATTTTGGAGAGTTGAAGTGTGTGAGCAGTGAGGCTGCACAGGGGCAATGGCATCTCACCAGTTTCTGACTGCCTGTGCTGTTAGCTGCCATAAGGAAAACAACCATGTACAAGTGATTTTTCATCATTCCAGAAGAACTTGAGTGATACTATTCTGCATGATTCCTGTGTCTGTTGTGCCTGTTCCTGGTTTTCTTGTGCATGGAAGGGATAGGAAAAGGAAAAACAGATGCTGTTTGTATGATCCTCAGACTGCTGACTCTAAACTAGTTTTTCTGTCCCCTTTCATGCCATTTTTCACTGAATTTCAAGATGGTTCAAGCAGCATTACTGTGTTTCAACACTGTGGCTACACCTAAGCGTGACCACTGTGATGGTTTCTGATTGCCCAGCTCATGGTTCTTGCATTGACTGTCTTGGAGAGGGAGAAAATACAAGTATTTCTGTTGCTGCTTGATGGATCGAGTTTCAGGGATAAAAGATGAGCAAATTGTTGAGACAGTAAGTTATGGATTGTTTCTGACACTCTTTCCTTCCTAAAGGAGCACAAAAGTTCTCAGGTAGAATTTCTGTGGAAAAAGGTGCTTCTCAGAGACAAGGAGCTAAGGACTGCAGATCTTCCTGTACAAATCATATTTATCTTTGAAAGTACAAGTATAGTATCAAACTCTGATCCTAGGGGAAATCCATCTGGTAAAAGAACACACATCACTCTGTAGTAATGCAATTGTAAAGTTATAATAGAGGTCTAAACAGATCCAAATAGAGTAATTTAGAAAACTTCTATTTCAATTTTAGTCATTTTATCTTCAGCTTTTCCCTAAATTATGTTTACATTTTCCAGCTAAGTCTCAGTTTGAATGGGAAACAAACCAGAATATCTTATTCAAAAATGAAAAAAATTCTATGCTTCATATTCCGCTATTTTGAAGTCTTCCCACTCACCCCCAAATATTTTATCATGTGGCAACAGATAGAGCATAGGAAACCCTCAGTAACAAGCTGGAAATTCAGGGAATCAGACTTTTAAGTGAGCAGTATTTAATTTTGAACTAAATTTATTTTAAATTTATTTTTTAAATTTTAAATTTATTTTTATTTATTAAAAAATACAATTATTAATAAGCCAGAAGAATGCAAGCACTTAAGGATGACATTGACAACATGAGGTTTTTGTCCATTGCAATTCCTATGTCATGTGACAAAAAATTTATATGACACAGAATTTGGCTAGTCTTTTTCTGTGGATAATGTATAAGTCTAGTTATTCTGTAATTATTATAATATACAATAATGAAACAATAATTTCATTGCTTCTACGTAATGTGCTCTACCAGCTTTAATTAAACCTAACAACCTCATTAGTGAATATCATTATACTGGCTTTAGGGAGGCAATTCCATCTCGTGAATACAGGATTATTAAATGACTGGAGATCTGCTGTACCAGATGTGCCATCGGGCTCCTGTTTGACCTTGGGCGATTGGTTTAAAGTCTCTGGGCCTCTTCCAGCCCCATGTCAAGTGAGAACCATCATGTTCCTTATCCTTTGTGAAACACTCTGCTTCACATGAATTGCAAACACCCGATTTGAGCACTGTGTGTTTGCTAACAGAGGCATGGACAAGTCCTGCCCAAGATTCACAAGATAAGATATTGTCAGTTCCTGGAATGGGAATCCCTGGATGTAACTTCACTAAGAATTCATTTTGAGTGAATGAGAAGAACATTCATTCTGCACTGTCTTTCTTACTTTGTGCTGGTTTGGAGCAGGCTGCGCACCCTGAGCAGACACCCAGAGCACTTCTGGTGCTCGGGTGCCCACCTGGGAGCGTGGCCTAGGTTCATACGCCCCCTCACCAGCCACTGCCCCACCACTTCACACATTTGCAGAAGAGATTGTGTTGAGCTTTGTCTCCCCTTGCAATTGAATTTACTTTGTGACCCTTTGTGGCCCAGGCTGCACTAGGGGGCTTTGTCTGGGTGGCTGGATGCTTGTTTGGACGGCATGAAAGCCCCCAGAAACTGAAGAGGTTTGACCTAAAGATGTTAGGTCTTCAGAACTGAAATTGAAGACACCTCCCTGATGTGAGCAGTTCCTAGGTGGTTTTTTCCCAACAGAAACAGGTCATGTTTTTTAAGAGAGCAGGAGAGGTTCACATCAGGCTGCCAGCAGGTACTGGGGACTGCAGGATAAAGCATCAAGGCACCAGCAGGTGAAAAGGCCTGAAGGAGGGCAGCAGCAGGTGGATACAACAGCAGGGATTGATAACATTTGAGCAATGGAAGTCATTTTTCCCTCAAATATTACATATTTTGAGTTGTTACCAGCAGCAGGGAGCCTAGTTCAACAGAACTGATTTTTCCAGTTGCCTCTTTTTTTCACCTCCCTCCCTGCAGATGATCTATCTTGTGGTGCTTGGGTACTGCAGGGAGCCCCAGTTTTCCTATGCTCTCTTTGAGACAGAAGATGCTTCAAATCCATGTTTGTGGGACACAAAACAGTAGGTTTCACTGAGCATAGCTCCAGGTGAAGCAGCTGTAGAGACAGGTGGGACAGGGCTTCTGAAGGTCAAATTGCTGACCAGGGTGCATTATAAGCAAAACACACACCCTGCCATTTCTGGCAGCCTTAAAGTGAGGTGAAGAGCCAGCTGGAGAACAAGGAATATTGGTATCCTTGGTTCTTGGAAGGAAGATGCTACCTGGATAGAGGTTGCAGAAAACTGGTCATTCGTTACTCTTAACTGGTTGAAATGACAGTAGAACAGCAAAGAAGTGTAGATTTGTCAGAAATGTAGAGACATAAACTTCAGGTTATGAAGAAATTCCTGTCACGTGAATTGGTTCTTGGAAAAAATAACTTAAATGTTTATCTATTAGTATGTTTAAGATGCTGTGTGTCTGACTTTCTCTTATTTATAGTAGCTTAAGTCTCAAATATACATTGAAGTTAAATTCATACCACCAGTTTGAAACTGTACTAAGTTTAAGGTCTGTGCCTTCGGTCTCAGGGAGGTTAGCACTGGAAAAGTGTAGATGATTGCAAGTTGCAATATAAAATTGAAATATTTTCAGATTTACCCTCTAGAATTTTAAAGTGGTTCATTTGTCATGTTGGCTCAGTGTCCGGTTTCTTCTAAAGGAAGAACATGCCAAAACAGAGGGTCATGTGAACATCTGTTTACCTTTGAACACTGACTGCCACGATTTTCCAGTAAGTACCCAAGCTGACTATCTGTGCTCCCAACTGAACCTATGAAATGCAGATGGTGACATCATTATTCCTGTTATTAAATGTTAATAATATTCATATTTTATGTAAAGTAACTGTGACCCATTGGGGTGGCCAAAGATGTTGAACTGAGACAAATTGCCACTAAGCAATTCTGGTGTCCAAGCCTCCAGTTTTTGCCCTTGCTGGACTTCATATGAATTGGTGTATACCACAAAGTGTAGAACTAGCAGGCTGAATGTCAGGAAGTGCATCTCTATAACTATTATTTCCTCTCAAAAAAGTTAGCCTTTTTTCAGCTACCTTAGATGAAACTTGAGAGGTAGCTTTTAGATAGTAAAATGGGATAAATTCCCAACTGTTTTGTGAAAGTCAGTGGGAGAATGCAGAAGCAAGGTGAATAAAGGCTCACTGGCATCATACATCTGTAACTGGGGCTCCCATTCCCTCCAGAGGAGCAGCCATCACCTGGCCCAGCACACACCTGCTGGCCCTGCAACAATGGCATCAGCAGCACCAGTGCCACCACTGTGCGCTGGCCACCACCCAGCCCAAAGCACTAGCTGGGAGGAAGGCAACACTGGGAACAGTGGATGAACAGGGAACTGCAGAAAAAGAGGATGGGATTTAAGGAAAAGTAGGACAAAAATCCCAAGGAAATAGGGAAGAGAGGCTCCTCTTGTTCCTCTGTGCAGAAGGAAATCTGATATTTCACTTCAGTTGGGACTGAAGGATTAATTGAACCAGCCCTTTAGATACTGAGCTGTATTTGCCTCATGGTTTCTGAAATCCAGAATGCTTTTCCTGGTAATGCTTTCATTGCCAGTACAAAGATTGTAATTGTATTTCTATGCACAAGATGTTCAGATACATTATATATAATCAACAATGAGTCTAATTATTTAACTTCCTAAAACATAAGCTTTGCATGTCCCTAAGATGCAAGATTGATGTACAGATGCCTCATAGAGCCATACAGTTCCAGAAAATGCAAACACATTCATAGGCAGTCCAGACTGGGAATTGTCATGAGCAGGCTACCAGCAAATTATACAATAGACATTTTCATTCAAGGAATCCTGGGGCTGGAGGCAGTGTGTAGGTGCTGAGAGAACTCTCTGGTCTCCAGTTTGTCCCAAAGCACTAGAAATATTAATGTGATCATGCTCAGAGCACATCCACATTATTGTCCCTTTTTTTTTTTCAGGAGAAAACTGAGGCACGAGAAAAAGAAGACTTGAGCAAGACAGCATTTGGCAAAATTGGGTATGGATATTTACCTGTGAAGATCCTCCTGTTTACCTTTAATTCTGAGATCCCCCTTCCATGATGCAGGAACTTTTTCCTCACAGATATGAGGGGGATGAGAGAGAAACAGTGCAATGCTAAGATTTCAGCTGTGGCTGCAGCCTGAATTGGCCACAGCTTCTCGTGCTAGAGGTCATTAATTTGACAGGTTGCTGCTGTACAAATCCCACAGCAGTACAGAAGCAAAAACCAGATGATTTCCATCAACTTCTCATAATTGTAAACAAAAGACAATGAGAAACATCAGGGAGTCACATTTCACTGGAGCATAGAGACAGTGGGGGGCATAATTAGCATTGGAATCATATCTGCATCAAATTAAAAATTAGTAAAAATAAAGAAAATTCTTCACTTCTTAGATGAAAAGCAGCAATTCTTCTGTGCATTGCATTTTTTATTAAAATTGCTTTTCTTGCTACTTGCAAGATTTAAATAAAAGATCTGCAAAACCAGACAATTTATTTTTCCAGCCATCTGAGTGGGTATGCTCCCCACATGTGCTATTCATGATTTTAACAAAGAAGGGTGGATAGTTACCTAATTGTTTCTGGATTGTCATCTTTCAGCAGCAGCCAGATCAGCTTTTTTGCTCTTTTCTATTAGAATATGATCCCTTCATGAAAGATGATGCAGACAAAAGTCACACCTCAGAGAGGTATGATGGAAAGCAGGAATTTGCAGATGCTCTGTTTTCCTTCTCCCTTTTGCTGCCTAGACAGAATGAGTGAGGCTTGGATGTCTGCACTGAATAGGTTTTGAGGGAAGATGTGCTCTCATGCACAGAACACCACCTTGAGTTTCAGGGAGCTGGGAACATTTCTACTTCTGCCACTGGCTACCTTGGGGGAAAACTCGCTTCAGACCCAAACCTTGTTTTCCCTCAACTATAAAATGAGGTTAATGATGCCAAAGTCTTATCTGAGCATTATGGATGAAAAGGTGTCATAAGAGCTACCTATGCATTATCATTTCTGGGATAATGGGCTCCAGCCTCCTTCCTCTAAGGTGTTGTGGGACCTTGAGGTGCAGAGTGCCTGCCTAGAAACAACTGTCATAGGCATGGAACCATCTAATTCATTTACTCTCATCCCTGTTGGGAGTCTCTCAGGGTAACTGGCTGTGTCCTGGCATTGATGCCTTAAGTTTTAGCTTTCATATTATCCAGATTCTGTACTGCATTAGTATATAACTCTGAACTTCACATGTTAGTAAGAGTTAGCAAGTTCTCCTCACAATTTAGTTAGACAAAACAATCCTTTTCCAGCCTGAGAACCAAGGGCACTGTTGCAGCTTCAGGCCCAAAAAGTGTAAACAGCAGTGAATTGAGGAGAGCAAATTGGAAGATGGGACTTCATAACCTGAAGCTGTAACTGGACAGTGAACCCCAATATGTAAATGGACCAAAATTTATAAAAGTGTGAAAATGTGTGACTCATGATCCATCTTGGGTGTAGCCCTGGCCAGGCTCTTGTAGTGCCCAGGGTATATCCTTTGAAGGCCTTTTGATAAATACCTACTTTATTCTTGTAACACTGTCTAGCCTGTGTTCTAGGTAGCCTCTCAAGGCATCAGCATGGCTCTCCCTAAAGCAGCTTGGCAAGGACACAAGGCTCAGGGACATCCCCAAGTACCTCTGCCATGTCTAGCCTGGGCACCTGATTCAAGGCAGTGGTTTTTTCCTCAATACATCAGCATGGGGAATGGAGAGCACCCCCCTATGCCCAGGGACTGAGCTATGTGGAGATTCGATGAGAATTGTAATTTAAAGCCTTTATCTAAATATTCTTTGCTGCATAGATCAAACAGTGGAAGCCGAGCTGACAGGTTAATCCCATTGTCAGGAGATTTCAGTATTTCCAAAGCAGGTTTTGTCTGGATTTGGAGTGAAACCCCGGGGCTGTTGCTCATCCTGGGAGGGAGCAGCATCCCTGTGGGCAGAGGAGATGGTGGAAAATAGGGCAGCGTGCAGCCAAATCCAGAATGGTTACTAAAACTAGCAAATTATGGAACATTTGATCTTGTTAGCTGGAATTTCCAACAATAAAAACAGTCAATTTTTTTTCTCTTTCCTGAGCAACCCTAATCTGACAATACACAATATACATTTGTCCAAAAAGATATCAGCAAACCACAAAGGTTGCAGGTTTATTTTCAAAAACTTCAAAGCTTCATAACCTCTTTGAATATTTGGACCCTTTTATTCCTCTGGTCTTCTGAAAATGAAGAGAGAGGCTAGATGAGAACAGCTGTTCTTAAAACAGTTCTCAGCGCAGATGAGATAATCTTAACTTTGTATTTGAGCACCCATTCTGCACACCTCCCTCTGATTCTAGGTCTGATCTGTACCCACATAAGCATAAGGCCAGCCTCTGGCTAAGGTTTGAATGCCACTGAAAACCCACAAGAAATAATTGCTGTTCCTGAAAAGAGCTTGTCCCAACAAGTGGAAATCATTTCATAATGGCTTGTAAGATTATAATTCTTCAGTCTCCAAGCCCAAGTGATACAATAAGATAATAAATCTCACTGAAGAGTGAAGTGTGCTGTAATTGATGGGAAAATGTAGACAGAGAATGTAAATCTCAAAGTACATCTGGAGCATCTGAACAGGTGATATGTGCACAGTGAAGATCATAGAACTGGGCGTTTTGCACTTGGCATCATTAAAATTTGTTTGCCAAGCTTAATTATAAGTGTGAATTCTGATCTCAGTTTTCCATACTTCATTTGGAGGCATGGTCTGATAATTCCAGTGGTGCTGCTGATGATCTGCATGGCTGAAAAATAACATTAGGTCACAGTCCTGCTTTCTCAATTTGGTGCAAACATGAACAGCTTCTCTAGATCACCACTGTATCTCTCCAGAAACCACTGTATATGTGACATTGCAAAAAGTCTGTGTTGTCTCTGTTACTCATTTACAGGCATGCCCAGGCTTGGGGGTCACATTCTAAAATTCCCACTTAGTCAACTGAAAAAAATTTGCACTCCTTCATGAACAACAATACAGTGAGGCGTTTTTAAAAAAAAAAAGTTTTGAAAATTGATTGGACAAAGTAACAAAACTCCACTTGTAATCAGTGTTGAATTATAGTTTAAAAATCCAGAAGAACTTGAAGAGATTAGCAAGCAAATAAATCATTACAAAAAATAGTTAGGTTTGCCATTGTAAAAAATGTTCTAAATTTCCTGGGTATTGAAAAGTAATGTGCATTTTGACCTATTTTCTTGTTTGAGAGCATATCATTAATTATTTCTTACAAAAACACTACATTAAAAAAAGCCATTGTATCTGTAAATGAATGGCAAATCACTGCTTAAATGAGATGGAAAAAATCTGCTGTCTGTGAGTCTTTCTCTAAATACAACTTTTTAATTTTATAAAAGGAAATCTGCATCCAATAGAAGCTAATTAGATTGATTTGCATATTGTTGCATGACAGAAAGAAAACAATCTCATTTCTCTTGGTGGAAAGAACAACTGGAGGTTGAGTCCTTAGAGACATCAATGCTGCCCCTCTTTTGCTTTCTGTCTTCAGGTGGTTTCTCTTATTTAGAATATTCTGCTTGCCCTTCAGACTCATCCTGCCCTGCCCTGAATTTGATACAGAAGGAAAGAGAGACTGCTGATTTGTGATAATATCTAAGAGGCTGGGACACATGGGCCCAAGGAAACGTCACTGATTTGTGCTTCTTTTCTTCCCTAGCTAATTCAGAAAATTCTTGATCAATCATGCATAGTCCTATGCACACTGGAACTCTCATGTAGTAGAGCTTTAAAGTACTGTACTTCTCCTTGCAGTCTTAGTGCAAGAGCTGGAAATGTATCCACAGATGTCTCATAGTTTGAAAAAGTGGAGGTTAAGATCTTTGAGCCTTTGGCTTAATGATCTTCTGTGAAGTCCCTTCTATGGCAGATTCTAGGGGGATTCATGATTTTTCTCTCTATGGTTGCACGCTGCTTTTTCTTCCTTGAAGCTTCATGATGGACAAATATATCGTCACCAATAGTGTTTGCAGCTCCAGATTCAGCCTGCAGTGCAACAGCAAGGCTTGAAAATAATAAATCATATTACGATAAAATAATTACTTAATTCCTTTAAAATTAAAGAAAAAATTACACATGCTGTGTTTGCAAGAGGAAAGACGTATCATCAATCACAGCACATAATCTGTTTTCGATGCACTGTTTAAGTGCTCTTTGAAGGTAAATATTTTATCATGCCTTCAAAACACTATTAGAATTTACAGTTTATCACAAATGTGCAAATAAGGTTTCTATCCATGTATCCTTTGGTTCCACAGCTTACTTCCCTTCCCTTTAAACTTACTTGCGTTCAAAGTATGTCTCTATTGCAACACCAAGCTCTGGGAAATGAGTTTACAAATTGAGGTTGGTTTTCAAGGAGTGCTTACATGCTTAGTGTTTGTGTTGATGTTTTCCAGAGGGTTTTTTTTTTTAATCTATAAAGGGACCATGCAATTGGGATAAAATAACAAATGATCAGGTATTCAGAGGCTGTTTCAACTCCTGGAGGGGGAATCCTGGCAGAACACTCTATCTCTCTTTGAACAGCACAGAGGACTTTGTGCAGGAAAGGAAGGGAAGTTACTGTACATAAACAAGCACGAGTGCTCAGTTCCTGGGCTCCAGTGGCACTGGAATGCTCAGCCCCACTGCCTGTAGCACTCATGGTTGACTTCATACATGCACAGTGATTTATGGAGGGAAAGTTTCTATCAACAGAGAAGCAGCCTTATGTACTGATTTATGTCTTAACTTGGAAGAAAGGAAAGTGGAAAGAACAAAAGTTAGGTCTCAGTGTGAGAAAGCACAGCACATGTCTGCCACACAAAGGCTTCAGCAGCTCTGAGGACAAAACAGGTGATCTGTTGTGTGGGATAGTCATGATCTTAGCAATGCAAATACACAATAAAAAAAAGGCATCACAGTTTGAAGTTACAACTCCTCTGAATCACAGGAAAGACTTCTCACCTGGTATATGTCTGATTGGAGGCACAACGCTGCATCTAATTAGATGTGTCAGAAAAGTAAAGCTTGCAAAAATCACTTCACAACTGTTCTGTTTGTTGAGGAGAAAAAAATTATTCCTTCAAATGTGTTACAGTCCTTCTAAGAATGCGCATGCAAACACATACAAAATCCCCTGTCTGGGAATTTCAAAGCTTCACTGTTTTGATTTCTCCTTTACATTATTTTTTCTGTGGGTGCAGCTGAACAGAGTGAAATAAAGACAAACTCTAACACTGGAAAGTCAAGAAAAAAGGAGCTGTTGACCATCTAGCTAGTTAATAAATAGAACTTGCCCTGGGCATGGCAGGCAAGTACCTCCTCCACCCAGACTTTGGTTCTTCAAGGACATTAATGTGATTTTTCATGCAGTAACAGTTTGCTCTTGCCAGTGCATGTCTAACAGCTTACCCTGTGGCTCTGATCTATTAGCAGTGATGAATTCCAGTCAAGGGAAACAAGTTAAGCTGCAGTATCTCTTGAACTTTAAAACATGACAGAGCATTAATGAGGACCATCACTAGCTTATCTCCATAGAGTGGTGCCTGATAGTTCCTTTGTTTCCATGTCCCCTACCAGCAGTGATTTGCAGGAATTTCTCTAAAATTCAAACTCTCCTTTTCCCAGTGTTGCTCACAGGTTACAATAGACCCTGTATGTTTCTGGGAGCTACTTTTTTTTGGCTGCACTGTAGTAGCAACCACAAAGAGAAGAAGAATGGCATCCTACCAGAGAGGGCATCCTACCAGGACTGGTCATCTATTCAGTAGCACGAGCTGGTTTAACTGCTCAAGGCTGTGCTCTTCACAGTGCCACATCAGTGGGCTGTAGTGGATCACTTGCTTTCTGCTTGGAGTGCTTTATCCCCTGCTTCCATTCCCAGTCCTTCTGAGGAATGTTTGGATAGGTTTTCTGGTTGGAGGATGACCTGCAGTATACATGTGTGTCTGTACAGCTAGGCAAGGAACAAAGACACAATGAAAACAGAATAAAAAAACTCTAGGATACTCAACATAAAAGCCAGCAGCAAAGGTTTAAACCCACCACAAAGGCTGAGAAACTGCAAGTTAAGGCACAGCACCCTCTGCTTAACCCACATCACCCTGCCTTGGGGCTGTGCTGCACAGTGCACCAGAGAGCTGCAGCCTGCCTGTGGGAGTGAACCAGCCCTGCTAACAGGATCTTCAGGTCCTCTTTGGTGAGTGTCTCAAGGGTTCAGGTTTTCTCCCATGCTTCTCATCCCCCTGGAGAAGCTCCCTGTAAACACCTGCAAAGCCGCTTCATTTGCCCTCATTCCAGTCTGCCCTCATGCCCCTCCTTGGGCACAGGAGGGGTTGGAGGTGAGCCTGGCATTCCAGCCAGCAGGCAGCAGCAATCTGTCCTCATGGGACTGGAATAGCTCTTGCTTCTTGACTGGCAGTTTGTTTGACTGTTGGGGCTGCCTTTTGTTCCATTTTGCACTAGCTGGCACAATGGGGTCCTGGCACTGCATTTTTAAATACTGGCATCATGCAAACAGGAAGATGCATCCTTATTTGCTTTCCAACAGAGCAGCTGGTTTGGAGCCACCTCTCCAGTAAAATGGAATGAATCTTCACAATTTTAGTATTGAGGCATGTGCTACTTGCTAAACAACTGGGCACTCCTGTGCACCTGTCACATCTTCAGGAGGGTTGCACCACCTTTGTCCAAGACAGAAGAACTCACACCGAGTTGCCAGGTTGTGCTATTCCTCTGCTTCCCTTGCTCATGCCCAGGGAAGTGGGTCTGTCACACCAGACTTATTCAAGGTGGATGAACCAGCACAATGAGAGATGGCAAGGCCATTGCTCAGAGCTCTGCTGTTGTTATCTACAGCATTAGAAGCATCAGCTTTATCTTTTTACCAATTTTTTTTTTTTACCATTTCTCTTTAACTTTTTTACATTTTTTTCTGTTTCTCAGCAAACAGAAAAGATTTTCACTGGGGAAATGCTTGCTACTGGGATCAGATCAGCTCCTGTGCAGTGTAGAATATGCTTGCTCTATCCATGGGCAGTAGTAGGAGGGGAGCCTTTTGTGGTGAGTCTGATGCAATGACAGGTTTAGTAGAAGGATTGTGCTCTCAGCACAATGGCGTCTCTGGGAGGGACTAACTTTTGGTGGGCATCCCCTTGGCTCCCAAGGCAGCTAAAAACCACTTGAAAAAATCCTGTACTTTAATCAGAACTCAGATCTTACTGCCATGGACAGAAATTAGCCTTGTGCTTTGCTCATGTTGTTACCACCTCTGACAGTGCAAGGGCCTCAGGCTCACTAGGTCCTCATGCTGACCGATCCTTCTCCCAGATGCTTTGTTCCACACACAGCAGAAGTCAGCAGTGCAAAAAATTAGATGTCCTTTTCTCCATGACACAGGGTCAGGATTATTCCTCTCTGGAAGATATACATCTGGCCCCTCAAAGACTAAAGATCCTAGTAATGTTGCTTCTGCAGCTCACTGAGCAAGCATTCAAAAATTTAATAGATCTCACCATTACTATATTTTCACTGATGCCTCCCCTGCATTCTTTGCATGCCAGGAGCTTACTTGTTTTTCTATGCCTAGGTTTTAGCAGAATCATTTGACAATAACTGTTTATAATGGGCATCGTGAGAGATGTGAAGCTCTGAAAGCCCTTGCAGTAGAAGGAATGCAATAGCTGTTTCCTCTACCCAGGCCAAAGCCTCAATTGCCATAAAGCAGCATGGTTTCACTGCCAAGCATAAAGTTTGCATTCATTTACATCAGCAAGAATACCTCCCTAAGAATTTCAGCCCCCTGTATAACAAGGTTCAATTTTCCCACTTCTTGTTTCTGAAACCATGCTGAATTTTAAGCTTTCTTAAATCCACTCCAGTAATTCTCACTCCTTTGAGTCAGAATTATTGACAACCAAATTTATCTATAATGAACAAGAAGCAAGCTTGAAGAAAGGTTTTCTACTTTGGATTTTTTTTGTGTGTGTGTCCTTTTAGTGTCCTTCTTCAGTCCTAACTCCCTCCCTCCCTTACCTGAAATCCTTCATGCCAATGCCCCTGAAAACAACCTGGAAAACAGAGTATGTTCATTTGGTTTTAGTATTTTTCTTTCCCAAGCCTTATTAGCTAGCACTGTATACACCATCATAATTGTGGTAAGATGCTGTCAGCATCCCTGCCTGGTTTCACAGATTGCTCTGACTGCTTTCCAAGCATCCCTAAGAATAGCTCAAGACAGTGATGTATGATGGTGAGTAGAGAGCTGTCATTATAATAGCTCCTCTCTTCCTATGGACCTCTATCAGGAATCACAAACATGTTATACTGGAGAATTTCCCTTGAAAGTCTGGGGTGGAAGAAGTGGGCAAGAAGCAGCTGAGGTGCATACACTGTTCCTTATATCCTCTGACTCTGAGCAACACTGAACACAGATATCATCTAAAGCCAGTTATCAGTGCACTGTTTGTTCATTCTGAGCAGGCAGATTATTTGTAATTGTTAATCTGTATTGTTGATTGTTGTACTACCTGAAAATCAAAGCAGAGGGCACTTGCTGGAGTAATGACCTTGTAAAGAAAGGCAGCACCTCAAAGCTGCTACTTATTGTGAAAGGTTCAAAAATGGGTATTTCATACAGTATTTTTTGTCTTGCACTTCTTATAGAGGCAGATGCAGCAATAAGTGCTGCATGGCTAAGAACAAAACATACATATGTGCACATTCTTAAAGGTCATCTGTCAACAAACTCAAGTTTTAGAGTCACAGACAGTTCTTGAAAAGTGTGCAAAAGCTTTCTTGTTGTTCCCTTTGTTTGACTTTTATGCCTATTACTAGGAACACAGATAATTAACTGCAGGCTAGCTGTTCTACTGCTGAAATTTGCAAACCTGCCACATTGACATAATGAAGACAATGCCTTTGGGGACAAGAAAAGTATAGATTTTTTTTTTCCCACAAACAGCTTTTGTAAAAGCAAGCAGACAAAGGCCATCACTCTACTGATGTTTTTAAACCTTTACTGGTCTGTCCAAAACTTGTCTTTAGGTCATCAGGCAGAAGAATTCATGCCTTTAGGAAAACAGGTTGAAGAATTCATGATAGAGTTCAGAGAACTTTTCTTTTTCTTTCTATTTCCTTTCATTTTCCCTGTCAGAAAGGTACTCAGTCAGCGTCCCAATGCTTTGCTGGGTGGAGCAGAATGACAAGGACAGGCTGGGACTGGCACACACAGTGGACTGCCTTTGTGGTCCATCTGATGGAGTTGTCCCTGGTAAACAGAGTGTCCATGGAGGTTTATGCCTTGAACAGATATAGGGGAAGGCTACTGAATGATATCTTGTCTTAGGTGAGGATGGTCTGGGCTCTGTTCCCAGTTCTGCCATGCTGTCCTTCTGGCACATATTTTCCTGTGCGTCATTTTCCTCAGAAACAGTGAATGAGAAAGAGTTCAGCTCAGGCCTGGCCACGGGCATGGTGCCTCCAGTGCTCAGCCCCACTGCAGGAAGACCACAGAACAGCAGAGAAAATGTCCAGAAGTGAATGTCCTCTCTGCAGCAGTGGGTGACTCTGGAGCAGGCTGAGCTTTCCTTGGTAACTGGCGTGTGTCTTCTGATTTTGCTTCATCCCAAAGAGCCCCAGCCCATGTACTTGGAGGTTCCCCCGCCACAGAGATGACGAGCCTATGGGAGACCCAAGATCTAAGGCAGGAGTATGGAGCTGCATTGGCCTGCACAAAGCAGCCCTGGCTATCATTTCTTTTCCTGCAATCTGGCTCTGGGCAAGTTTTACTTGACCAAATACAATGTTTTGATTCCAGGAGAGTCCCCTCCTTGCAGAGGAAACAAATGTTGTTAATTGCTGCACCTCTGAATCTGTCAGAGTTGGGTTGGGACTCCCATCATACAGCTGCACAAGGAGGATGGGGATGGTTGCCTCTGCTAATTAAAACCATGTCTGTAATGCTGTGTGCGACCCCTGTGTCATTCCAACCCCTTCTACTTGGAACCTGTGGAAGGGGCTCTGGAGGTTCCTGAGCACTGCCTCCAGCCAGGTACTGAGGCACAGCCTGTCAAGAGTTTTGGAAGGCTCCTAGCTCACACATCCTGCAATAAGGAGGGCCCATCTCCACCTGGTGCCTGGAGGCAGTCGCAGTCTGCTGCTTCTCTGGAACAAAACCTGCAATTTTCCCCAGTAAGTGCTCCCAGTTGTAGCAACAATTCTAAGTCACGTCATGTTTTCCTAGCTTTGCATGCCTTTTATACCAAGTTGCTATCAAAGGCATGCATGTGTCTTGATTCAAAGTTATTCAAGATGTGGAGCCTCTAGATTTTATCAATGAGAAGGGTTTCATTCACCTACAAAACTTTTTAAAAGAATGCATTTCTTAAAATTCATTTAGAAAGGTACAGAGATGCTGAGATATGCTGATACCTAGTGCTTGGTTTAAATGACTGCAGCTCTAAAAATGCTGAACTCCACTGTCTTCAGAACTAGCTTTTTCTCTCTATGAAATCTGCAAGCAACCCCAAATCCAATCAAGCGTGAAACATCTGTCCCTAGCCATAGCCAATTTATGTGCCCACGATTTTTGGTTGTAACCCACGTGAGGGTTGACTGCTTCCTCCTCCGCCACAGATGGGCAGGGCTCAAGGGCAGCCTGGGCTGGTTTGGTTTAGGGTCTCTAAACTGAATCGCATTTAAAAGGAAAAGCTCCCTCCCAAAATAGCTTTTCTGATGAAATTGTGTTTGCCTGAAAAGTGCAAGAAGGGCCAGAGGGAGCCCATGGGCCTCCACTAATGCTGCTGGCGTCCAACCCCACCTCCTCCACATGCTGGTGTCATCATGGAGCCCTGGACTGTGGCTTCAAGAAGGCATTGCTGGAGGGAGCATGAGGAAATGTAGCTGACACCCAGCCAGTGCCTTCCTGGGCTGCCCAGGGCAGCAGCTGCCAGGGATCAGGGCTGCCATGTGTGGAAGGGTGCCCTCTGTGAGGGGCCACCCATGGTGGGTGGCACGGCTGGGCCGTGACTTCAGGGAGGCTGCAGCAATGCAGCTCAGTCCAGCTTAGCCATTGATGTGGCTCTTGGCACCACATCTGAGGAGACTGCTGCACGGCAATTATTCCACCTCAGGCATCTTACACTTGAAACAGCCAAAATTTCAGCTGGTGTTGAACTAAAAATATCCTGGTTGTGTGCAACTGTAGACCCTCTCTGGCATCCAGAGCAGCAATGGTAAATCACCTAGAGGGAAGTATTACTTGGAGTCTAGGAGCATGCAGTGATGAACTTTGCATCCTGGGAACATCCTGTATTTGTCTAACTCATCTAAGATAGACCTGTAGATCTCATGGAAGAATATACCCCTAAGAAATAAAGCCAAGTGAACAGAAGTGAAGGTTTATTCCATACTGTATAACTGGAGACCTGTGTGCAAAAATTTACTTTTGACAGAATTCCTTTTTTCCTCTCTGCCCTATTTCTGCTTTGGGAAATTTCATATGTCCTGTCCAAGCTCATGGTATTTTTAAGAGATAAGCACATCATTTTATCTAGTCTGCAGTAAAGGGTATGGAAGGGAGAACAGTCAATAATTTTACCTCAATCTCACCAAAATGAATCAATTTTATTCTTGATGCTAACAATGTATTTAATCTCCTATACAATGAGGCATTTTGTATATGACCATCAGAAGTTAATAGGAAACAGAAGCTTATGCCTGGGGCTGTAACTGTGTAAAAGTCTTTCTCCCATCCAGCTCCTCAATCACACTCTGAAATTTTGCCCCAATCTTCACCCCCCAACTTCCACCACTTTTGTTTTTCTGTGGACACACACCACTCTGGACACCAGGTGTTAGGGGTTTTGGGGTGCCAAGGAGCCCATGCAACCTCCCAAGCTGTTTGAAAAAAACCAAAGACCCTGGTCCTGCAGCCCCCTCCTCTTGCTGTTTGGGCATGCAGATAGCTTTCAGAGAAAAGATGGGTGGGCTCAGTCCTTGATTCTTGGGCTTGACCTATGCAAAAACACTTGTGGGCTGATTGCAAATGCCAATCCTTAGATCAGAGGAAGGCCGTGTACCAACGCAGAGCAACCCACTCCTACCTGCACACATCTAGCAGCAAATGCAGAGACCCAGCCTGATTTGGTTGTTCTTGGTGCCCTGGAGTACAAAAGACACCATCTGAGGTATTGGATTGTACAGATCCTTAAGATAAAAAGATGGCTTTGAATGGAGCACAATAAATTTTCAAAGAGGAAGAGGAAAGAGTAAAAGCTGGGATGTCTAAAATTATTCCACTAATAAGTGTGCAACTGGTGAACTGCATAGAAGAAATACCATTCTTGGTTTTGCCATGCAGCTGTTCCCCAAAGGTTTCCTAATCAACAAGTTTGTGCCCTTTCATCCCTTACACAGCCCTGAAAATAAGTAGAAATATTAGTCATTCAAATAACCAATGTCAAATGCACAGAACAGCGTATCTATAGCCTTTTTGGATTGAGTCCTTCTCCATATCCTGAGTAGCTCTGCACCCCATCTAATATGGACTCAGGTTCTCAGATGCCTTTCATTTTTCAGATTTCAGGGAAAGGATGTAAGTCCCTGAAAGACTTACATTATCCCTAAAGCTCTGGGACAAAGCAGTGATCTGTGGTCTGTTCCTCCAGCCCTCATTGGAACTTGCCACAACCAAGAGAAAACCCACTCATGGACTTCTCAGGAGTTAGCACAAAATTGTGGTACGAAGCTTCACTGAAAAATTAAGACACTCTCAGCCCTCATTCCTTGCTGTGGTTACAGGCAAGGCACTTTGCTGTTTCTTTCATTCATATCAATGCAAGGTGAAGTGTGTGTGTTTATACATGTGTATATATACATATAAAAGAACATCTACATACAGAAGTATGCACAAACATACATGTACATACACAAATGTATATACATCAATGCTTACACAGAGTTAAAGAATCCCAAGAGCAAACACTGTGCTGTGCACACATCTTTCTATGTGGAGAGGATGAGAGAGCAAGCACACAACAGCTGTTGGTTGTACTGCTTAATGAACCACCCTGAAGCATTACGCTGCTTAGTGCGATACAACCAGCACAGAATAAACTGCAATCAAAGAGGCAGGACTGGGTGCTGAGGTGGAAAAGAGGAACCTGGGGAGAAAGACAGCTGCAGAGGGTCTGGGTGTTGGCTGGGGAGAAAAACAGGTGTGCAAAACAGTGTGTCACAGCAGCTGGAGTGGGGCTTGGGAGTGCTTAAGGATGGTAAGTATGTTGGGTAGGAAGATAAGGCAGTAGGGAAGTGGGATGCAGTATTCGAGAGACAAGGTGGAGGTGGAATATTTTGAAGAGGTAATTTGAAATAGGTAATTTAGTCAAAAAGATATTATGTGTAAAGAAGGTATGGTGGAGGAAGGGAAGTTTTGCATTTACTGTGAAATTTATGTCAGATCGTATTTAAAACTGTCTCCTTTGCATTACTAACCTGTAATCTCATAGCAGCGTTGCCCAAATGTCTGGAGACTGACATGGGGTCTCTACTGTAGGTAAGAAACATCCTCTGTGACTGCACTGAGAGAAGAGCACCAGAAACTCAAAAAAAGCCTGCCATTCTTCACCACCACTTGCTTTGTACTCTTGCTCCAAGCTCAGTCATGAAACATGAGAATGTTTCCTGCAAACTATTTTAGACAGAAGCAAAGGAATTGCTGGTTATAAATGGAACAGCATGTCTTTTTTCATCTGTGTATTCACAGTGCTGGAAACAAGCAAGAGCTGAAGATGTAGTTATTGAAGCAGATGAATAGACATCATCATTTGAGTTCTGCACATGAATATGGAGGAGGAATTAAATCATGGGCAATGTGTGATATTTTAACCCAAAACTACAAGTTGAGCAGAACATTTTCTTACAAATTTGTGCTCAAAGTGGTTCCTAAACCACCATTAATCAGGCTATTTGGATTTCTCCTTCAAGAAAGCCAGAATAACAACATGAACTTAAAAAATCAGATCAGAATGACCTTCTTAATGTTGTTTTCAGTCACACTGTGGCCTGCTGCATAATGTGAATTTCATTTTAGTAGCAGTCTGTTTTGCTATCCATCACTGAGCATGATGGAGTTACTTCCTAAAAGGAGTCTTGGTCATTTTACAAGCATCACACACAGCAATCAACTATCTCCTGTAAGAATTAACTGTTATAGGTAGCAGCCTACTTTTATTTCCAATCAACATGATTTGCAGGCACGTACACCAAAGTAAGTAGAGAGTTTTTATTTCCGGCTTCGTACATGGCTAGACAAGTGACAATGTCCCACAAAGACAATGTACAGAGAGACTACAGACTAATCAGGTGAAGTCCTGAGATGGCACTGTTGGGGTGATAAGACAGACTCAGTGTGACTTGCTGTGTGTGACATTAGCTACATCAGAAGGCAGAGAGACAGAAAAACTGGCTATAGAAAAATGACGCCCTGGCATTCCATACTGCTGCACACACATGCTCTGATTTTCAGATGAAACCCAATGGCAAACTAACAAACAATTTCATTTATCACTGCTAGTCCTGCAAACTGCAATAGGGATATGTTACCCAGAGGCCCAGGGAGTTTCATCACTGGCTTCATTAGAAACAGAATTTCCCCAAAGCTTTCTGGACATGTAGACATTTGGCAAAGCAGAGAGTTTGTATCAAAGTCTCAAACTCAGCCTTCTCTGACCCCCTCACCTGAGGCAGAAGCCCACGCTCTGCATCTCAGGGCTGACAATAGGTTACTCCAACCAGAAGGTCTGCACCCCGCTGGTGCTGCTGTTTGTTACCGCCTCAGGGGCAATAGGGGATCCCCTGAAAACACAAGCCTCACATTTCAGGAACTGATCACGCAAGTGAGCTTGAAATTCCAGCTGGACAAGCTAATACCAGCACTGTGGTAGCAGAGGAGGCAGATTAGAGGTCAACCCATAGCAGAGGTGGGGCTCACACCACAGAGCCTGCCTGCAGGCTCCCTCTCTCCCTGGAGAGGAACTGTGGTCCACCGAGAGACAGCAGAGCTCACTGGTGCAGTGCATCCCCAGGCATTTTCTGAGTATAGCTATAATTCAAACTGATGGGATTTTTGAAAAATATTTTACCACCTCATCTATCTAGGTCTGATTTGATTTCATCAGCAAAGTGGCTATGTTTTCTCTTTTTTTTTTTTTTTTTCCCAACATGAGTGCAAACTCTGTACATTGCAGGTGTCAGGAAATCTTAAAATAATGTTGTGATGGGATGAGAAGGAAATTATATAGTTCCTCAGCTCCTACATATTTAACAATAATAAAAAGATACCACAAGGCAGAGTAGATAATACTGATTTACTGCAACCCTATTTGCATGTATACATGAATATACACTTTTATTTGGACTTTATGATTTATTCATTATATACATAAAGAGATAATGAACAACACATCTGCATGCTATGAAGACAGGTTTTGTTGAGGCTTGTAATTTACGAAATAGAGACAAAATCCCTGAGGATGAACCTTCTGCTCTCTTTTCAGTGTACTGTATTTGGGATGTCAGGAGTCTTTAAAGTTAGTATTTTATTTAAAATAAATACACAGACATCATGAGAGCAAGCATATTATCACACAGAGAGACAGGCAGACTATATCTTCAATTTAAGAAAATGCATTTTTTTTACATGAATTATGCATTTGTTTTGTTTTTTCCTGTTACTGGGAAAATCAGACAAAACAGGAATTCGCTCATTAAAAGTGACTGAAGCTGTAGTTTTGCGAATGTCTCTGCATGACAATGACTTAGCACAGTGGAAAAAACCCAGCAGTTCAACAGCTCAAAACCTTCTCACAGAAGGTAGTGATGATATACAGCTGTTGGACATGATAATTTTCACAACCATATTTAGTTGCATTTTTTAAAAGTAATTTTTTAGTACCAACAAAATATTATGGGTTTTTCATCAACCAAAAACTGGAGAGCCTGAAAAAAACTCCAACCAACAAAGCAAAAAAATCCTTCCCCCAATGTATTTGCTTTCTAAAATGTGAAATTGTAAAAACCAGTTACTTTCATTTCTTTTCAGTAAAACTTGCAATATCAAACCCAGGTGTAGAAGCAGTACTTCTAGAGAAATATATATAAGCCATTCTATTATAACCCAGGTGTGTGAAAATTTTTTCCCATCTCATGAAAATTTAAAACTTTACAGAGATTTCAGCACAACTTTGAACTCTCATGAATGTAACACCTGATTGCCTAAGACTTTCACCTCTGGTGGGTTATTAACTGTGATGCCTATACCAGTAGATGCTAAAATTTCCATGAACCCGCTGAGTGTGATGCAGAAGATGTAGCACTCAAAAACCTGCTTTCTCAGGTTTTAAGACCCACTAAATGCAAAATCAGCAAAAGCTCCCAAGATTTCAATGAATCTGTTTATCCTATACCTTTTCACTGTAGTTTGATAGGTAAAAATCATGCATTCCCTGCTAAATTTTGTAATTCAGCCACAGATTGTACATCAAAAAGTCGTAAATGTGCAGCATATTTTGCATATTTATATGGAAATATGAACACAGTTCCTGAAACCTCGTACTGCTCATGGTTGAAGCAGCCTGTGCTCCATCTTTTGTGGAAGGGTGGAGCAAATGACCTCCAGAGAATGCTTCCAACCTCAGCCATTCTGTTGCCAGTGTATTTATGCAAAATAAGCTCTCAGTGTATAAAACTTAGTCCCATGCCAGCTGCAGTCTGTTAAAAGGGGAGCAAATAAAGCCACTGGAGTGCAGAAAAGGTATCTGTTATCCCAGCAGGTCTGTATCAGCCCCTGTGATATTACTGTGGCCCTGGACACTCAGGAAAGAAAATGTGAAGGGCACCCAGTTTAGGGGAATCATTAGAAACTTTCAAATATATATTATTATTTATAGATGTATAAATAGTTCATCTTCAGAATTGCCTAGGACTGAAAAAACCCACTTCACTGGGAAGAATTCACTCTAGGTCTGTCTTGGCTGGTGGTGTGATCTCACTAGCAGGTCAGATTCAGCATGTCACGCAGTGCTGCAGGTGGCTGAGAAATCTGAAAATCTTCAGGAAAGCCTTTGCCTCTCCAGACATAAATGGATGGGGACCACAGAAGAACTTGGGATACCCAGGCTGCCACTGCTGCCTCTGTCTGTTTTTCTCTAAAAACTTTCCTTCAGCTTCCCTGTGCCCAGGAGCTTTCACAGCTTTGGCTGTCTGAACTGGCTCCACTTGTTATCTATATTGTTTTTCTTGTATTTAATCATCAACAGTTTCTACTTTGAGAAGAATATATCAACCCCAAAGACATGTTCAGACAAGGAGGGAGAGCACAGGCTCTTGTACAGTGTTTCTTTTAATCTCTGGCCCCTCCTGTTCCTTCAGGGACAGTGATCCCATACATTGCAGGGGGGAAAATAAAAAAATACTCTAAAACATCTTGAGCCTCTCATCTGCTTTCTCTCCTTGCAACTTTTTCCTTTTCCAATGCCATGGCAATTTTCATGCAAGGGGATTGGGGTGAAGGAACAGATGCTGCTCCTATTTCCTCCCTGTTATCATCCCACTCCCAGCGATGCTCCCTGTAATCGTTCCATTGTACAGCTGCCTTTCCTATAAAGCTGAACAATGAATAATGGATGCAAAAACTAAGTGGCGTTTCAGGTTCATTAGTATGCATATTGTTATAAATTCATTTCACTAGGTGCTGTGAAGCCACTCTCCTCTCTTTTGTATTTTGAGGTGTCACTGCTTCAGGCTCTGCTAATGTTCATTTTGTATTCATTCATTTGTGTCTGTAGTTTTACCTGGATTGTAGGCTATTGTTCTTATTTGCAAAGCTTGGGTTTAATTTCCTGTAGGAAGCTTTTCTTTTGTCTCTAGGGCTCCCTCTCCTATTCCATCCACCTTGAGAGTACTAAAGCACTGTCCTGCTGGTAAAATATAATTTGTTTTGTAGAGTTCTAATGAAAATGTTACCACTTATGTCCAAAAAAAAAAAAAAAAAAAAGGAGAAAATATAAAGATTTTCTTATTTTAGTTCTTAGTATCCAGGGCTTCCCTTCTGTTCATTCCTATTCGTGAATGTTAAACAGCTCACAAGCCCCAAGCCACAGACCTGCAAATCCTTGTTACCTTTGACCCATGTCCAGCTGCCAGCAGAGGCTTTGCTGGTAATGCTGGGGTCCTGAAAAGAATTTCTGTCAGCCATGCAGAAAGCAACTCATGTATCAGCATCTTCTTGTAAAGTCGAACAGAAGCTACTTCCTGCTCCATTTCAGACCCCCGGCCATTTGCAATTATTCCCTTTATTTATATGACATTCATATTTTATTCATTCTCATTAGGCTTTTCGATAGCAACCCATTATCTTTCAATAGATTCATAGCAGATAGAACATTCATCTTATTGCCCCTGTTTTTGTTTCTGTTTTATGATTTTCTCCCTCACACATTCAGATTCATTCTTCCTAACAACAGCATATCATCAGGCCTTGCCTTCAGCTATTGTTAACAGTGAACTGATAAAATGCAGTAGGATGCTACAGAAAGTAGAGCTGATCCCAAACCTTTTTTCCTCTCTGCTCTGTCTGTATTGGACCAACAGTGGGGCAGAGCTATCAGCTCAAGTAAGTACAAAATGAACTCCAACCACAAAAGAAGAAAGAGACAATAGTGAGCTATAGCTGTACTCTCCCAGGACATTTTGCACAAAGGAACAACCGCCCACAGCGGTCTCTGAAATGGAATTTGCAGTGGGTAATTCAGCACATGCACAGTGCATATAAAGTAATACAGTAGTTGTTGATAGCAGTTACTCTGTACAAGAAGAGCATCTCTTAGTGAAACTGTGTCTCATCTTTGATGGTGTATGCGAAGCCTTCTTAACATCACAAGCAGCACTGAGTGTTAAGGAAAAGCTATTCAGACCAGGCTGACAAAGACAAGTGTTGAAACCTGAGTACTGAAATGAATTGTCCTGTATTCAGTACCAGGAACCAGTAGTCACATGCTGAAAACACTGGTATAAGTGACTCTCTGAAGATGAAAAGCAGAGCCTGTGGCAAAGAAAAGCACAAATCTTCTCTGCCTGGATGATCATCACCTTTGTTCTCCTTTTTTCTTCCCGTAGCAGTAAAAAACTTCAGCTCTCCAGCTCTTTAGTCATATGAAGCCGAAGATGAAAAGAGGTTAAGTATCACTAGTAAAGGCTACAAAACCAGGTGTGTCAGACTCTTAAGGTGCTTTATTGGGAAACTTATAATCTCAGCCATGTCCAGGATGCCTGTTTTACCCGTGGAGGCAGCATACGTGCTCCCACTGCAGCCCCTTGCTATGAGAGCTGAGGTGCACATCGCTGAGCAGAGCACCGGCATGGCAGATCTGAGAGGTACAGGAGTGTGGCACCACATGAGGAGAAAGAGATCAGTCATAAGAAGCCCATTTCCACTTTTATTACGGTAAAATTCTAGCTTATGGTGGTAAATCAAACAGATCTCTGAAGTCTGAAACATGGAAAACTTAAGTCTTAAGTCTTACAAAATATTCTCACTATGCAGTTCCACAGAGATTATCATGACCACAGGTACAGATATCTCCATAAGTTTCTCAGTGTCCCACATTGTGTGTGTGTGTGTTTATATTTGGATGTATTCAAATGCACTGAAATTCACACATATACACTGCAGTATTGTTGATATACAAATATATACTCATATCTCCCTCTCTATAAGCACATTAGTCTTCCCACATGTATGTAAAAACAAGCCCAAAATCATATGTGTGTAGATACCCTATCATTTATGCGTATTTAACATAGTCTTTTTTAAACAGGTTTTCTCTTATTTATGTCAATATCCTCTCTAGCATTCATACACAAGGCACTGTACTCAGTGCCTTTTTGTTGGTCAGGGCACTGCACTCAGTGGACTTTTTGTTGGCCAGGGACATTGCTGAGGACATTTGCTGTTAGCCTGTTCCCTTTAACTTCTCTGAGCACATTTTTAATGCATATTTCTTTGGGAACATGACTCTGTGCAATAGAAAATAATAAATCCTCATATAAAATACATAACCTCTGCTGAAGCAAGTGGTGTGTGGACTGATTAAAATTAGAACTAGGTTTGTCCATTTTTGTCCAACTACACCAGCATTTGGGCACCCCAGAACCTCAGTAGAGTCAAAACTGAATAACCAAGAACAGAATTTGTCCCAAATGCTAGAATGATCACATCTCAAATCATATTTAGCATGTCTAGTAGACCACAAACCCACAAATTCCTGATCTGATGGTACTTATTGCTTTTTATCTGTAGCTTGGTGCTGTAGAACCCACGATTCCCTTTCATCCCACTAGTTTTGTACCATTCCACCACACCAGTGGAGGTCTGGAGCTGAAGGCCTCCAGGAGACACATTCTTTACCTGCACCTAATGAGCAAAAGGTGAATATTTTCCTGTTAGGGTTGCCTGAAGTCAGTGTTACAGCTGGAGCCTGCTGAGGTGAGGGTCCTGCTGTGTGTACACCTGATGCAAAGAGAGCTGTGAGGCAAAGCAGCTCCTAAAAGTGAGGATGGAAGTCCAGCTGTAGATGCAGGAAGAAGGTGCAGCTCACTAAAGTTGCAGCCTGATTCTCTGTCTGCCAAGAACAGCTTGTGAAGGAGAACTGCAGACACAACTGAAATCCCTGCAGGAGAGGAAGCTTGACAGCTCATTTTCTTGTCCTGCTCCCAAAATGGCAGTGCCTGCAAATGAGCAGTGTATTTGTGCTAAGGGGCAGGAAAGGGCCAGTGGGACTGGGCTCCTTCCCATCCCTTCCCACTCCTTCCCACCCAAGCCCTTGCGCACTGTCTCCCCACTCAGCCCAGCAGGGGTGAAGTGCCTGGACACACTTGTGCCTCTGAGCTGTCACTCTCTGCCCATGAAAGGCATTAAGAGACCTTCCCTGGTATCACAAAGGTGGTGTGGGGATGAGCAAGATTCAGATTGCATGTACTCAGGTATTACTGCAATACAGGCCGGGAAACAGGAAACATACTCAGCTTTCAGAAATACAGCTCCGGTTTGTAAAGCTGGAAATGCACATAGTTGTTAATGTGTTTCCTTTTCTTTCTCTCTTGGCAACTTCTTCTTTGTTCTTGTAGTCTACTTCATTCCAGGGATTTTTTATTCCACTGCAAGATTTGGTTTTTCTCTTTAATATGTAACCTGGCACTGAGCACCTGCTGCAATTAAAGCACTGGTATTTAGCTCCTGTGAGGTCTATTCTATTATGAAGCTTTATCCATTGATTGTAGGCTAATGAACCCATCAATTCATCACAGCACTTCTATTACCCTACTGCTGTTGTGGGAGGTTGTACTGCTGAGCTTGGGTAACAGCACTGACTCTCTTGCTACTGCCCCAACTGTTGTTAAGTATGTAAAAGAGGTAAAGTAATCAGAATTTTGATACAGTTCAACTTTGTGGCCCTTCTGTGGCATGTCAATTCCACCTATAGTAAGATTTCTCATTTAAAGCAAATCAGTTTCGGCAATACTTGCTATTCAGAAAGAGTGGCTCTAGAGAGGGATGGAAAAGGGGAAGAGTTCTGATATTTTTCTGGAGAACACTGTGGAGGCATAAGAAATGGTCATTTTTTTCGTTCATATAAATTGTCTGGTATGGGGTATTAGCAAAACCTAGATGAATTCAAAGTAATTAGGAATAGCAAGAAATGGTTTCAGCAGCAAATACAACAGCAGCAATATGTTTTTCTCTCTGTGTGTCAGAAACTGGTAATGCTTTTTTTTTAAAGCCTAGTCTCAGATTATATGTGGCAGATTTATTTATCATTCCACAGATAGTTATCTGGCTTTTTTTAGATTGTCTGGCATTACATTGATTCAGCACAGATATGCAGAAATGCACAAAAGTAATTGGCAAGCAAATAAACTCAGGACCACAAGAAGAATTGCCTTTAAGGTATCACTTTAAAGTTTCAGAGTTAATAACCAAATAGGGTAATTCGGGCAGTCTTGATATCTTTATTGAGAAAATGTTTTGGTATTGAGTTTGGAGGGTGAACAGTAATAAAGGAACAT